>OMNW01001394.1:42141-112909 GCA_900303245.1 Selene dorsalis | reverse complement strand
GTGTGTGGGGGGTAGTCATGTCTTCTGCTTGGATTCACCTGAGACAATGAGGAAGCCTGGCAGATTTGTGCCAAAGGGGGGCTAAAGGTGATAGTGAGCCAAGAGGACTGAAAACACTGCACACAAAGTAGCACACACCCAGATGAACACAATGTTCACACACTGTGTTCTTAAGCTGCTTAAATCAATTTTTGGTAGCTGGGGAGCAGAAAACCATCAAAACAAGCCGACCGACATACAGACCTCACATATAAACGCATGTTAAAATGTAATTGACAAACATGTTTGCAGTCGTTGGCCTTCCTGTTTATCCGGCTGACAGACAGCTCTCATTCCTTTAAAGTCGACCTCCTTGGAAAAATATCTGGCTTTTTAGCTGCTGGATGAATGTCTCTCTCAACCAGCTAGTCTGTTTGTTGCTTGGTGGGTAATGTACAGTGAGTTTATCAGAGCTGCTTTTCTGAAAATGAGGACTACTGAGAGCTGTTTATACTCAACAATACAGTAAGTGTCCTGGAAAGCCAAAATGACGAGCTAAAGGAAGCTAAACATTGTCATAGAACTGCAGAGATGGACAGTTGTTGTCGAATTTTAGACCTAGATGGTTCTTTAGTTAACGGGCTACTCTTGTGGTGGGGCCAGGTCTAGATAATCTTGTTGTGACAGAAATTTGAGAAAAAAGACCCATTGTGGGGCTAAGGGATGTTATTGCTGAAAACAGTTCTTTTTAAAAAATTATATTTTCTCTCAAATATTCAACTTTTATTCCAAGTTGGAGGTGAAAGGATTGAAGTCCATGTTTGAAATTCTTTCACAACAAGTCAGCCAGATATTTTTCCGTTTTATTTATACAGTGTTACTCAGATGAAAAGCCTCACTGTGGGTAATAAAGTCTGGGTTACTGTTCTGTTCCACACATGACAGGTCAACAAAGATTTAATAGACACAGACCTATTACTCACTGAAATCCTCTTTCTTTTTTTAGTTAGTTTTTTCTGTCTTTCAGTCCTCTTCCTCCTTGTATATTCCCTATAATATCCCCTTCCCTCTTACATTCCGTTTGTCTTTCCTTCCTTCCTGTCATACCCCCTCTCTCTAACTGGCTTGCTTTCTCGGTCGCCCTTTTTCCCACTGTATGGTTCCCGCTGGCCGTGGTCCGTCATGGTTCCTCCATGCTTCATTTCTTCATTAGCAGTTCTGAGCATTTCGTATAATAGATTTCCACTATCAGGGATCCCATGCCGGTCTGGAAGGATGGAGAGTCTAGACAGTTTGGAAAAAGTCTGACAATTCACCTTCACAGTGCTGAATATTGCTTTGAGGCTCAAAGTTCCATCTGCATTGGTGGCGACCAATGCTGTCTGTCCTAAGGATGATGAGGTGTCTGTCTCCATAGGATTCCCATCAGTGCTGATGAATGTGGAGGTTAACTGAGTTTCACCTCATGTCCGGACAGGTTGAGTCAGTTAGTATGCAGCTAGCATTTGTTGATTAGTTTTGGTTAGAAATGGGGCCATAGGAAGAGGTGTTCGTTTTACGCTATGACCAAAGCATCACTAAAAACTCTTGAAAATTAAATTTGTACTTTTTTAAAGTACAACAGTGAACCTTTTTTGCATCAGCAGATCACAGGTTAGTGTCACTGCTTGCCTGCGAAGGAAGAGTATAAAACTACAAATCGGTTTGTGACAATTTAGCACTGGGGAAAAATATTCAGGACAGTGTCATGGTATTGAAGTTATGTGACACATTGGTTTGGTTTGGTATTTGTAGCCTTACATGCTCATTGTAACCTACAATAAATGAACTATTCAAGATCCAGGCTATGGTATTCTGCTTTTTGTCCGTCCTTGTAAAATAAAGCAATCAATGTTTCTCTACTTTGAGACATTGTTCAAGGGAGTAATTGCATCTTTGAATATGATAGAAAAAGACAAAAATTAAAGATATGTATTATTCTGCAATATTTTATTCTTCTGTATCTGAGTTTGAAGACAGGAGGTCCAATTATGAGCTTAATTATGAGTTATTGCCTTAAGTACCAAAGCAGGAATTAGTATTGTTATAGATTGATGAAGAGAAAGGAGGAGGATTTCAGGGTGGTGAATAGGTGGTTTCCATGAAGACCTTTGGCTAAGTATTCAACTAGAAAATGCCCATATGAGTCGTTTTGAATCCATAAGCTTGATCCAATTATAGTTTATATACTTACTACAGTGTGGATGCTTTGAGACATACCTGTTTGCACATGTCTCTAGACATTACTCGTATGTTTTGTGTCAGTGTTCGGCTTGCTGCAGCATCATTTTCCTTCGATCTGTGTGCCAGTGTTATTCCTCACAGTAGACTTGATAAAACTAGGTGCGGTTCACATTCCCCGTGAGTTCTCACACATCCACAGAGACCTGGAACCAGAGCTAATGTGTGAACTCCAGGAGATATTACACCCAGCAAGTCACTGACTGATCATTACTCTTCATGTGCTCTGGTTTCCCTTAGTTTTACCTTTTTTCTTGGAGAGTTTCTCCTGTATTTTTGAAAGAATCTCAAATATTTGTGATAAGGAGTTTTGTGGGATTGTAATTTCACTCTCATTGCCTGTGATGTGATTTATTGTTTTGTGTTTCACCATAAGAGATAATTATGTCCATGGCATTATGTGTCATATGAGAGAGAGTGTTGGGTTTCTAAAGGGCAAATTTATCGTTTTGGCCAGTTTCAACAAGAAACGCAGTCAGGTGATCAGGCAGGGTTTTACAATGCTGCCAGGCAGACAGTAAAAATATAACCCAGACTGTCTGTGTCAATATAAGTTATAGTTTAGAGAATGACTTTTCATCTTTGATCCACCTCACCTGGTGAAGTTGTGCATGCACATGATAATCTCTTTGGCTTGTTTACAATCTCTGTTATCATCTGTTTGCTCATAATCCTGTCTCATCATGCTAATGTTGTTGCATTAACATATCTCATTATTTGTGAATTTGTATTAATTCTATTCATGCATTTATTTAGCATCATCATAACCAAACAAAAAAAAAAGCAGAAAAAAAAAATGTAGACAATTTATTTTACTGTTAAACTACTGAAGGTTTTTTTTCCACCCTAAACCTAACCCAAGTCATTTTAGCCCTCAGAATTAGGTTCCACACCTCCCAAAGCTTTCAAAGAGTCCACTATAAAAACTTACCTCCTTCTTTTTCTTTATGTTCATTGCATATTACGGCCTTGGTGTTGCTTGCAGCTCTGACAGTGAAACTGCTACTTATGCTCTAGTGGAGTCACACTGTGTTGTGTTCCCTGGTAACTCTGCATGAGTATTTCCATCAGTTTTCTTTCCTTCATAACCAGATGTATGTGGATTTACCAGGTTTTGTGAGTCTCCTGGCAGATGTGCTTGCACAGTAGTTCTTGTTATCTAGAGCTGAAAAGAGACATTATTTAACCTCTCATGGTCTCTATGTAAACATAATGCACAGCAGCACTTATTTACTTTGCCACTGGATGGAACAATCTCATCAATACAACACTGTCTCCCTCTTCCTGAGCGATGTTAACCATTTCACGCCTATGACAGTGTCTCATGTGTGCTGTCACGCCAACTTACAGTAATTGCTTGTTCTGTTAACATCCTCTCTCTTCTTTTGAGCGCAAGCAAACTGTGGGAATATTCTGTATGAGCTGGGGACACAGTCCAGAGAACCTAAAAGGGATAACAGTCGCACCATTTTGCCATTAAAAATGCATTTAGAGAAAAGCCAGTGTCTCCAAGAAGAAATGTATGAAAGCAGATGTGCCACCCATTTTGCAAGAATGGAATGAAAGTATGGGATTGCTGGAAACATCTATCCAACAGACACTGCCTTTCTGAAAAGACGGCTCTCATCTCTGCACAGTTGAAAGAACTTCAGACTGCAAAATTTGCATCACTGCCGATACTAAAAACAATAGAGTTGTTAGTATTCTCTGCCATTTGTGCCTTTCTTGGTCACTAATTTCAACAGGATGTGAGTTTAATACTGCATTCCTTTCACTGTGACACAGACACCGAGTCAAACACTTGGAATCTGGTAAGAAAAGCAGTAATTGCCCTACCAATGCATGAGATGTACCAGCATGAAAGGATGTTTGTGTAGGACCCTCTATGAGCACACAGAACTGGTACTGAAAAAACATCACTTAGTGAAATTTGCCTGCTCCGTTTGCATAACTGTCAGGAGTTGTAACACGAGATGAGGTTTTCAGTTGGTGGTCCATGCCATAGGAATACGGGAATGAGGGGTATGCTCTGGGAACTCAGAGTCGATGTGGAGGTGAAGGGGGTGTGAAAATGTCAGTTGTAGTGGCAGGAGATTCATTTCACAGCGGAATGTGCTGTTGGTATATTTATATTGTCAGCAAGGCCAACAAACTTAGCCATGCACCCCAGTTCACTTCCAAGTGCTGTCCACAGCTCTTGCTATAATATAAACGATTAGTCTTATGTTTGAGAGCTTGTCTCATAGCCCTAAACCAGGCTGCTTGCTTCTCCAAAAGAATCAGGGGTGTGCAGTAAGCCTCATGTATTCCCACAATAATGCAACAGACAAGACAACACTTTCAACACAAGTGATATTTGTTTTCAGCAATCGCCATTGAAACAAAGAAGTTCCAGCCAGTTGATTTATTTCACTTTTGCTGGGCCCAGTATTTGAGATAGTGCCGATGGATGTTACAGCAGTTTGATTTCAATAGTACAGAAAGGGCGCCTCACTGCTCAGAATAAAGGAGCAATACTTTAAATGGCAGAAAGATAAACATGTTCTTCTAAAGCCCTCTCACTGAATTCACCCTCGGTAGCCTCCCTTCAGCAGACAAGTCTCATCATACTGTGACTGAACGTCATTTACAGTTGTAGTGTTGAGAACAAATGGCATAAGCCTGTTTTGAGTTACTGGGAAATAAAAGCCCTACTGTGCAGCCTCTCGGAAGTCCAAATAAATGGACCTGTCTGTGTGCAGCTGCTGTCTATTGTCTGACCAGACGACGGCTGGAATTCTAACCCTGATGATGTTTCCTTTGGTCTGGAGCCGTTTGTCCGGAGCATTTTCTGATGAAGTCTTGAACTTGCTTTAGTCTTAATCTCATTTTCTCTAACTTGCGTCAGATCTGTTTTTCTGCCCTTGATCTAACCTTCGGGTTATATCTGTGTAGAAAATGTCGTTTTTTATAGTTTTAGACTTCAGTGCATCTGCATTCAAAAAAGCCTGCATTAATTAGTTTGACGTTGAAGGGTTAAGTAGACCTCCTGCGGATGAGGCTAGAGATTTGGAGCACATAGTCATATCTCTGCTTCATTGCCTGTTCAGTTCTCCCTAATTCTAGGGTCATCAATGATCATTTTTCATGCACACATTGAAATGCTCCCTTCCAGTGAATGTGTGTCGTATTCATTAATGGTTGTTGTCCTCAAAGAACCTCATTTATCAACCTTGATGTAAAATACCCTTGCAAAGCACCTGGTATTCTGAGAGTGGATGTAGACAGCCTTTTTTGAAATATGTAGTTTGAAACACACACATTTACAGAGTCTTAAGGTCTGTTACTCATTCTGCCATTTTATGCATTTTTCACTAAAGCTTTAATGAGAAAGTGAGCTATTTCATTAATGTTCCTCTTTAGACATTTAGCTTTTGATCTTCTGTCTCGGAAAGCAAATGATTGCAAATCAATTCAGACTGTTGTAGCTGCCTGTTTAAATTTCACAGGTAGTCACAGCTCTATATATACGCTCAAATGATGGTTGCACTTAAACCGTATTCCAGTCATACACGAATGCAGAAAGAATCCAAATCAATTTCTTCATTAGTTTCGTAGCAGTGATGAATTTATTGGATTAGATATTAGTTATTTGCATATAATTGCTGAGCTACATATGTGCAAGGCTACAAACCCACTAACGACAACAACAACAACAACTGCATTTCACATTCATTGTAAACAGAGAAAATGAGCACAATACACAGAGATGGATGAAAAAGACCCATTGTTCCTGTTTAGAAACACATTGCCAGCTGACGGAAATGGGGAAAAAAAGCCTGCATTTCAGTAGGATCTTCACTGATTAACAGATGTTTTTCAGAGTTGCTCATCAACGCATTCAACATGTCTATTTTGAGACATGCTCATTTTTCAAGGAACATGGTAACTGCTTGAAAGATTCATGCAGAAAGTCCTGTCAGCTCGGTTTTAATTATGACTTGCATTCACTTGTTCGACAGGCACTTTGAAAAATGAAGTTCTCAGTGTGTGCCTTAAAAGCACACGAGAATTCTCATATTGTTGGATTTCCATTGAAGCGTTACTGTTATTCACCTAATGGTTTAAAATAAATCACACACTATGCTATTTTGTATATCACTGGCTCATACACTCTTAGTTTGAATGGATAATCATTTTTACACCAGGCCTTTAAACACATTTTCCACAGACATCCAGAATGTTTGTCCGTACACATAAAATAACAGTCCACATTTCATTTAGAGCAAAGAAGGAATCAGCTGACTTCAAACTCAGAGTCGTTGTCTCAGTAGAATAGACAATTAGTCATATGAAGGTGCTCATCTCTTAAAGGGGCCGTATCTTTACAAGGAGCTTCCTGCACGACCACGGAGTTGCAGAAATGGACTTTTACAGATTCCAAGAAAATATGTTAAACATGACCAGACTGAGGCCTGGCACTGTGGTTTAAAAGGGGTGTGTTTGTTCAGTTCAATATGTGAGCTGAAGCAACATAAAATGCCATTTTGGTTTCACCTCATAAGTTTTTATTTCTGTAAATCAACAGTCTTAGAACCAATTTGAAGTGCTGCGACAGTTAGGTTGGTGGCAAAGGTTTATATGAGTCGAAAAGGGATTGAGGCAATAAACTGTAGTTGACAGACATATAGTACTTGAACTAGTAGGCCAAAATGAATTGACCATTAGTGTTTTTAGCAGTGGAAAGAATCTCATGAGTCACCAGAGAACAGAGAATCTGTCTTGCATTAATCATGGTGTGTGTATGAAATCTGTGGGTTAGCCAAGGTAAGCTTGAATCACAGTGATACACAGACACGAACTTATCTGTGGAATGTTCCATGACTCCATCTTCCTGGTATTTTCTGGGTAGAGATCATGCTCTGCCCAGGGAACGTGGTCTACTCCATCTCTGATTCAGTGAGGTGGTCAAGGCTGGCAGGCTCCGACTTTTTCAAGGCCATTATCACGAGCACTGCCGCATCACTACTTTCATCTACACTTCATTCCCCTAAATGTGATTGATGGAAATGTCCTGCCTGGCCTAGCAGTGTGTCATGGCACACGGCCGAGGGCAAGGACTCCTGTGAGGGGGGCAGAGGGGAGGAAGGGGGTAGAGGATGTGAACTTCATCGATGCCACTGCAAATCAGCGTGAGCAGAGTTTACACTTTACACAATATGTAAGAGCACAGTCGTCACCCTTGACAACATGATGCCGTGCCAGCTGAGACTATAATAGCTCAGGGACACTGGGATAGGGACAGCACACTTCAACCAAGTCACCAGGGGTGTTAAGGAAATACAGTTCTACCCCTCTGAAGTTCACTCAGAGTTCGTTTAAAGCAAAGTGACAGTCGTATTGTACAGTAGCAGTAATTTCCAGGGATTTCAGTATTGTCTTCTAAATTAGTGTAGGGATTTGTTCGGTCCTAGTAGCGTGTGCAACACCCCACAAAAGACTTGGTTGTTAAAATGAGACTCCAGAACCAGTGTTGTACAGTAGCTACAGTACATTTGCTTAGATTTGAGAGTCTTTTGTTAGAGTATTTTGTATTGCTTGTTCTCTGCTCATCTATCTGACTGTCCTGGCAGCATTGTGCAGGATCATGTAGAATAGACCAGAATGTCTTTGTTATTGTTATCTCAAAAGACAATGGAAATTTGTTCTCCAACTCCTTCATACAACATAAACATAGTGCACATCCACTCACAGTACAAGAAATCCTGATGCACATCAGGGTACACTATAATATGAATTTAGTGGAAAAGCAGAGATGTTAAAAAAGTGAGTAAAATGTGTACCTGACCTCATAATTGTTACTTAGAATTGTCAACACTTACAGGACTATATTAATACAACATGCGTGTGTGTGTGTGTAGCTGCTTGTACAGTAATACATCAGCAATAATAATCCACATAACATGTTTGAATACTTTTGTCTGTGATTAGGCTACGTTTGAGTGTGGCTACTCTTGATTAAGTAAAAAGGGCCTAAAGATGTTTCACCACTGCCCAAATCTATCCATTTAAGATCAAACACTAACCCTCTCTAGGAAAGATTTGTAAGAGGTTTCTAGTTTCCTCAGCCTGGCTTTGCTCACGACCAGACTAAAAAAAGCAACAAAATCTGTCAGGATATTCTTAAAGCCATACTGAACCATCTCTGCTCAAATATGTAACCATTTATGTTGTCAACAGAAACCACACTAATTTCAAACCTTTTGCTTTTGGTACCGTTGTTTACTTCATAACTAACTCAGGCAAGTGTAGAGCCTGCCTTTGACTGAGCATGTACAGTGTGGCCACAATGATATTCAACCCCTCATAGTCGTTACTCCCAAGAGTGAGCTGTGACCGTTGCCTTGGTGACCCTTTTTTAGCACCTTAACATCTTGTTGCACAACCTCCAGCATCAATTCAGATTTTCTCCAAGGGTGTGTTTTCCTGTGGGTCATGGGACTCGCCGCTGTAAACCTTGATTACACGCCATCTCTTTGGAAGGCACGCTTCACATGCATGGCCTGTGGGAGCAGTGCCTGAACAATGTGTTCCCTGACCTCCATTGGCGAGGTTACCTGAGAGCCAACACAAATCAGCAGCCGTGGCAACTGAGTAACAGCTATTTATTTATTTTGACATTTTATTTATCGCAATGAACCACATGTGTCCAAACGTGCTTCGGCTGATCTGACTGTGTACCAAATATAATTTGCTCTCAAATTATACCATGCATGGCACTGTGAGGGATTTGTAAAATATGTAATTTCATGTTGTTGATAGCAGCAGTGTACGTTTAAAGTTTTGGGTGTTCAATTTCAATAAGCTCAGCACAAGAGGTTGACACCAGCAGCAAGTAATTGAAAGCACTTTCAGAGGCATGCTCTGTATAGATCTAAAGGAGTAATTCTAGCCAGCTCAGATGATGGAAGCAGGAGTCAATGGGAGTTATTGCCCTCCTCGTGGGGAGTTCATTGCAAAAGATCAGAAAGGAGGCGGATGACAAAGCAGGGAAACCAAGGAGACAACCACCTCCTAAACCTTTGCCCACTGATTTGACATAGGACTGCTGACCAAGCAGTGACCCCATCCCTGGTCATATATAAACTATTCAAAACAGGTACTAAATATTTGGTCAGAGGGTTGTCCACCTGTGCTCTAACCAGGAAATTATCCTTATCAAAAATGCATCAAATGAGTTAAAAACACTAATAACTGAACCAGATTGTCTACAGTGGTCTATTTAAAGGTAAAACTAAAAGTGAGCACTGCCAGAATGTCAGTGATGATCCTTTAGTTCCTCGGAATGGAGTGCAGGAAGTCAGTCCGTAAACTAAGATGGATATTTACAAGGGACAGTTTGGATCAGATTTAGAGATTAATTGTTTGCCTTTTTGTTTTCTCTAAACTGTGGGTTTGTGTGTAATGTGTCTGATGTTCAGCCTGCTGGCGTTTGTTTCCACATCAGACTCATTTCCAGCAATGTTACTAGAGCTCAGTAGTTAATTGGTGAGCACAATAAAATTATCACTGGTGTGAATATGGCCGAAACTACACAAATAAGGTCCAAATTGTAATCATTATAATTCTGTTTTCTTTTTAATTACTCACGTAATTATTTGTAATCTCTAATTCTTCTTTTTATCTATCTGTTGAACAGTTTGTCATGTTTTGCGTTCTCTTTATTTTATACATGTCATAGTCGTTTTTTATGGCCTGTTGGTTTGATTATATGCCGTCTCTCTTGCAAACTGACAGAGTACACAAAAAAAGCTCAGTGCAAACACAATGTGTAATGACTTTATTAAAGGCAGACGGTTTGGGAGAAATGGTATGATTGCTAAGCAAAGCCAGACTCTCATGGGGTTTGCCCAAAAATACTACAGTCAAGGTTCATTTCATCTAATACCTCCACAGTATGTTTTTTTCCCCCTTTTCATCTCTGTCCAAGGAGCATGGGTAGTTTCTTACCGCTTTCTGTATATTCTTGAATAAAATACCATATTCTGAACTCTCAGGGGCTGTCTGACGCTGCAGTCAGTACTGTTGGTGATGGTGAAGAAGAGATCAGTAGGAAATCTGGAATAAACAGAGAGGTATCTTCATTGTATTTTGCTTGGTCAAGCTCTGAGCACATGATCTCTGGAGAGAGGGATTACAGGAGTACTAAGCTCCAGATATTTTTTTTCCATCTTCCATGGCTCTAATTAATCAGGGCAGGGTTCTACCAAGGGGCTTAGCTGGCCCCTTGTCAATTTGCAGCTATTGGCTTGCTTAGACAGGCCTCAACAGCACCAACCCAGTTGCCATCAACAGTGGATAGCAAATAGTAGATAGCAATGGGAAAAGCTTCCACAAGCTTTTCCCATTGAAGGAAATGCTGAGCAAACCAAATATAACAAATAAAGAATTGAGGTTATAAAGGGAATAAAGCAATGTGTGCCTTTTTAAATGGATTTAATGGGTACAGTACACCCTCCACACCTCCCCTAAAGCAAGTCTGGGAAATTTGCACTTTTTTTTAACTGCCAAAGTGACTATTAACACAGTCACTGTGGTTTGGCTTGATTTGTCTAGTTGTGCATCCACTTGGAGCTGATTCCAAGTAGCTGTAAAAAGTCTGAGAGGTTCTTTACTCTAGTTTCATATGTATTGTGTATTTATTATGCCCTACTTGCGTTGTTGTTAAGTGAACTGCAATATGGAGCTGAGAACAGTCACAATGCACACTTGTTGGTGTTAATTGTGGTAAACCATTGTTCACAGCTAGAGGCAAGCATTTTTGGACAAATCTTAACTGTAGAGAAGCAGTGGCTAATAGACTGTGCTGCATATGTATGTTGTGAAATGTGCACTTTATACAGCTCCCATGTAAATATTTATTTTTATGCCAGAATGAGATACTGTAGTTGAGATGTAAATGGATGGAACATTTGTCTCCCATCACATTCTTTAGCTTCTCAAAGGCAGGCGCTCATTCATCTTTTCTATTTAGAGATCTTTGTCCTGATATGAGATTTTGAGATGGAAAAATCCAGAGCTTCCAGTCACCACAGAGACTGAAGCACAGTGGGTGTCATTCTGTTTTATGAACACATTACCATGACCGAGGCACACTCTGGTCTCTGGTCACATTCATTCAGAACTGTGTATAAACTACTTTGAGACGTCACATCAAAATCAATGCACAATATATTGATAGTAGATTGAAAATTTCACTTGATCTAATATATCACCTGTGACTCATTAATTGGCTCCAGCTCTAATACATCATCCAGACCACATAAGTGCAAACACATTTCAGCAGCACAAGTGCCTTGGAAGCTGCAGACCGTGATAGTTCATTGAAAATGTTAAATCAAATGGTGCATATTTTCTTTGGCACCACTTGCATCAGCGATTCAGGCTTTATTGACAATAGAATGTATGCATGTATGTAGTGTGTTTCAGATTTATTGGTTTGTGTCCAGCCAGCCCTTTTATTTACAGTAGGCATGATTGTGGGATCTGAGGCAAGCAACATCTGTGAGCAATTGAGACGAAAGGAGGACAGGACCTCATCACAAGCACCGCTGACATCGGGCTGCCTTTCTACTGGAGAACACTGTTTGCCATGTGGAGTGTGCTAAGAGCTACCAGTAATTGCTGGGCTGGACTGTTTCCAGTGACAAATTAACAGATTGTTGATGCACAGCGTATGAAGAAAGACGGGGTGGATGTTAGTTAGAATCAGCCGTACATCTGTAAGAGGTATCACAACTGGACCTATATCAATTAGAGCTTATATTTTACACTAGATAATGAAACTTTAACCTTTGAAATTAAGAACATTACAGGCAGCGCTATTCTGATGGGTAAATGAACTGTAATGTTACCTGTGTGGTTGCCACACACACAACTATCTCTGATGTCAGTTTACAGGAGAGGAAGGCTGCTGCTAGTACTTTTTCTCCAGGTAATTAATTTGCTGATTGTTTTATCAATGTTTGTGTTTTTGCCAGTAAATATTGAAAAATGCTCATCAGTTCACCAAAGCCTTAGGTGATCAAATGAATCGAAATTTAACAGACAAAACAGTAGACCACAGACAGGTGGATTACTCATGCCCCCCCTATCTTTGTCAATATGCATCTTTGCTGTCATTTGGGAGAATTGTATGATTGCATTGGTTCTCAAAGCTCTCAGACTGTTTACTGACCAGCTGGACGGGGAAAAAAGTAAGGTTGTGATTAAATGTGCCGATGAGTTATAAGGCATTAGATAGTTTCGACCTGATAAGCCAGGGGACCCGAGCTGTGTGTACCAGATGGATAGAGATATTGCGAGAGTCTTAAGGCAACGTAGAACGATGAAGGGATTATAGCACTGTCTTTCTGTCAATAAGTACTCCTGAGGCCACAAGAATTTGCCTCTAAAAGGCAGAGGCATAGACAAGCAATCACATTTTCAGTTGGGAGATTTCTGTGTTTCTGTGACCTCAAGTGAAAAAATCATCCAAACAAGTAAAACTGTTTTTGTTGAGACTGCAACTGACATCATGTAAATACAGATAATTAGAAAATTCGAATTGGAAAAGGGCTGAAAATAGTAGCAGTAGTAGTAGTAGTAGTAGTAGTAGTAGTAGTAGTGCTAGTAGTAGTGCTAGTAGTAGTGCTAGTGTAATGTTCTGAGGTACAGTATTACTGTGTTTTAATGAAGTTCTAAAATATGCATAGTAAGACCCAAACATAACTTAATCTTAATGATCTTGCATGATTATATGGATTACTCAAGAGACATCTTCTTTCCCACTGTCAGCAACTGAATACATTTAATAATGACACACACTTATTAAAGCATTCTAGATGTAGTTGTTTTTCCAGCAAGTTCAAAAAACTCAATCCAAAGCAACCAAAATGAATGTTTGTTTTGGAACTGCACGACATGTGACGTGAAGTGTCCTTAAAACACAACTTCAACAAACACTATCCATAGTTGTCACACAGTTTTTTTAGACACAATTTTTGTTGTAAAGCACAAGGGAATATTACCAAACAGAGAAGTAACACTTTGTCATTCAGTGTTACTGCCCGGATTAAGGATGCAACAGAAAAACTCATCCTGTCTGGTCACATTTTATTCTGCTGCACAGATGTAATGATCATTATTGTTTCCGTCTCCAGCTCTAGCAGGTGTAGCAAAGTGTTTGTCACAGTGAAACCAGTATTACAGAACTCACTGACTGTGTGCCTTAAGAGCTATATACCATTAAATGTGACAGGTGTATTGGAAATCATATTATGTGGGGGCTCTGGAGCTATCAGTCACTTGTTCCTGACAGGTTACTGATGAGAATCACAACTATTTCCTGTCTTCCCCCCACAGAGAGATGTTTTTTGAAGGAGGGGGTCAGAGTAACCCAAAGCAATCGTGAAGGTGGCACTGACAAAGAGCATTTGATTTCACTCTTGAAAACAAGTGGTGAGGTTGTGTGTGAGGCCTCTGCTTTGTTATTTGAACAGTGTTGTCTTCAGCTGTGATGTGAAAGTCTTCTGTTTGTCGGATAAACAGGAAAAATGTTGTCGTTTTTGCCCTCTAAATATTCTCATCTGAAACCGGTGCTGTTTATTTTCTATCGTCGTTCATTTCCTGAACATCCTTTAACTTCCATGACAAAGCCATTTAAAGAGCAGGCAAATGCAGCAGATTTCAAGGGTGTCAGTTAAGATCCACAAACATCCTTAGCTCTGTATCTGTGAGCTCAGCTGAATGTTTCCTTGTAGCACTTGTCACTTGTGCCTTGTTGTGAGAGTTTGTGAGAATGGCACATTTTTGTGTGTATATTGAAATGCTATTGTTGAAGAAGTATTAGAATCCTTCCAATATGTTTTTTCCCCGTATTTCTTTTCCTTCCTACATAGTTTTGGAGGAAGGTTTTCTCCGTAGATGTCTCTAGCAGTCTGTAAGAGTGCACAGTGCAAAGTTTCATCTTGAATTGATTTGTTTTGTATGAACAAATGTACAAAACCCATTAATATTCCTTTTTAATCACATAAACCTGGGGGAAGTGCCACATACTGATATTTTAATTTTGTTGTTTTGATCTGTTATTTGACAGTTTAACAGCTAATCATTTCAGTGTAAGTCTTTGATATTGTCTGCGGTGTGCTATCTTAGTGTTGGGTATGTGATGCAGTTCTCCACATGTGTAATGATACACACTGAGATGCATTCTCCAGACTTTAATTCCTCTGATGCTGAATATTTCAGCAGAGTTTTGTTTACACTGGGCAGCAGTCCTATTATTTATTGCTTCAAATACACTATTTCTCCCTCTCTCAGTCATATCAGGACCGGAGGCCTTACCGCAGAAGTGATAGCTCAGTGGCAATGCTCAGTCATCAGCTCTCTGAGGCCTGCTCTGTTCGTGGGCTGTTCTCAACGTGGTAGAACACAAATGCTGTCCACAGAGAGGCACAGGAATGGAAAATAAAATAACTGTAGATCTCCACATGGGTTTCAGATGTCTTCCACAATCTCAGCAGATGCATGGTAGGATCAGGGGCTTCCAGTTAATAGTTGACCAAACATAGGAACACTCTTATTCACTCAAGTTTTGTTTGGCTGGTTGGTTGCATTTAAAAAAGAAATAGTGAAACACCATGGGACACAGTGTTACTCGAGTCCACTATAGACTGACAATGTTCATTTGTCTTATTAGATAGGTATTGCATTTGTCAGGTGGGTAATCTGCTTTATGAAGGTGACATGCAAACTCTGCAGGCAAATGTTCAACTATTGAAACTCACTTTATGCGCCCCTGAAAAAAAGATAAAGACATCACGAACATGCAGCAGCTGGTCAACGTGAACAAAGGACTGCTAGTCGACCAGTAAAATGTTTGGGCGAGGGCAGCCTGGGTAGAGTTTGTTCAGAAGCTTTTGCAATTAAAGTTCAGAAGTGTTTTGGAACACTGTTATCTCTGCTGGATGTTTAATTTGGAAAATTACAAATCACCCAGTTCTGGTTTTAGCTAAAAAAAAAAAATAGGTCATGACAGTTATTTATTTATTTTTATGCATATTGATGTTTTAGAAACTGTATTGACTACAATGGACAATCTTAACCATCTTAGGTTTTCTTGCCAGCTTGATGAATGGGTACATTTCGCAGAACCATCCTATCTGAATCTGTATCTTGACCTATTGTGGTGCATGCCCTAATGTAAAAGATAAGCTCACCCGTAAGATCTTTTTATCAGAAGACATAAGGGTCATTGCCCCTATAAAAGCCACTAATGATGTTACAATTGAATTCGCTGGCATACAGGACAGAAGAGAGGGGCTGAGATAATAGAGGTTCCGATTAGTCATCTGGCAGTCTGGGCCATAATGAGATTGCCTAGGTATGAGTTGATTATCCTGTCATATTGATTTAAAAAAAAAAAGATTTTCCATAACTCCCAGGAGGGCATGAGGTTGGGAGTAGAGATAAGGTAGGTGATTTCATCGTGTAAGCACATATGTATTGTGGTGGAGATGCTCTCCTCCCAAACAGCGACACATACTGGGCTTGTTAACTCTAAAGGTCATCGGCTGAGACATGGGCACTCCTGAGTTGGAGGATATCCCACTCATTTTAACAGGTTTTACCTACACTGAGTGTCTGCAGCACTGAAGTGTGATTTTGAGCTACATCTGTTGCCACCAACGCACGAGGGGCACAAATCTCTGAGAGCCCAAGTCCATGTGTTTCTGCAAATCTCTTGTGTATTATTTTTTCAGCTGGATTTGTGGACTTCAAATTAATTTCTTGTAGTGTGGACATAAAGATTGCAGCAGTGTATTTGTTTCTGATGTTCTCTTTAGTGTTTCCTGGCAAACTTGACCCCTGAGACATCATGTAATTTACGTTTATCCTATTAGAGTGGAATTAATTAGAGTGGAATAAATGATTGTTAGTTGCACAAAGCAAATGAGAAGCTCATAACAATTTTGCCATTTTGAACAGCTACAAACGGAGGCAGAGCTGGGCAGCTGATGTAAACACTGTCTATTCTACAAAAGGGTTTAATTCTCTTTTTAAATACAACTTCCTTCAAATGCAGATCTCCACAAGGATTTCAGATGTCTTCCACAATTTTAACTGAAGCAATGAAGGATCAATAAGTCAACCACAACAGTCTTGACTGCCTACTTGTTTGCAGGGGAAAAAAAGAAGTCAGACTTTCACAATGTAACATACACTAAAAGTAACTCCAGTACTCCGTGCAACTATGTTTAATATATGCAGTTAAAAATATCTAAAATTATTCCTCTCTAGTGGTTACAGTATTTTTTCACAGTGGAGTCCTCCCTCATATACATTAATCCTGTGGGTTTCTGCACACTGTCAGTAATTGGACGTATCGGACTCCCTTCAGAGGAAACGGTTTGTTGGAAATCAATCCTGCAAATTTCTCCTTTACAAGCTCTACTTGGCCGTGTCTAGCACTGACGGTGTAAAGCTTGGAGTTTGCAACACAATAAATGCATTGTGTACATCCAGTACATTCTACATTGTATAGCCTCTGTGAAATGTAAACCTTGACTGGGTAGTAAATGCCACCGTTGATGCGTGCCGCAAGGGCAGGTTTGTGCCGGAGAACATAAACATGCCATTATGTATTCTCCTCTGTACCAGAGGGAGGTGAAGGTGTTCGGCTATGGGCCACCATAGATTAGATCGTAACATGGCAACATACTGTTTATTGCTGAATGGAATCTCAAAAGTAGTCAACTTCATGAGTAGAGACCAAAAAATTGCCACCAACTTATCGCTGGTGGAAAACTCAGGGTTTCTGCCAGGAAAGCTGTCAGACTGGAACCAGTCTTGGATGTGAGCTCCAATCCCAGAATACACGTTCACACAGCAGGCTCTTGCTTGATGGACTGTCTTTGCTCAATATGGTATCCTGACAAGATTTGTGTCGGTTTACCCAATTCTTGTTGTGGCCGTTCATATTCTGTTAACACCACTGAGGACACGATGTTCAGAAACTGTGCTGCCCCGAGACCGAGCGGTCGACAGATCACTTAAATGAACAGATGGTGGATGTCTAACTTGCCAATAAACCAGTGAAAATACTTTGACGGTACGATCTAGCATTGGGTCTGTTGAGATCTGGTTGGCTTCCGGGCTGAGAGTACACTAGTGGAAACAATACAATCATTCACAGTACCGAAGTGTTAACTAGTATGTCAGTGTTGAAGATGAAATAGTTTACAGAAGAGTTTATAAATGGAGTCAACTAATAATCATTTGGTTCATGCAGGGTTTGTGCTAATTTATTAAAACCCTCTCATTTTTAAAAAATGCCAGACACTCCTTCTTGTTTGAACAACACTCAGCATGGTTGTTTGACGGACCCACCATCCCCTCCTGAGTTGTAGCTGCAGGCCCATGAGAACACAAAGCTGATAGACTGCGTATTCAACCGTTTTGATAATTACATCTATGATTTGAGTGTTGGAAATTGTCCTCTCTGATAAAAACTGATAATTAGATTTGACTGAGTGTGAAAAATTAATGAATTTGTGAATTTGAGGTATTCCTGCATAGTTTGAAACAGCACGCTTCAGCATGCGTGATGCAGTTTCTATACCCCTTCTAGTGCTGTATAACCTCCACAGCAGCATGGCAGGTAGACTTGGCAGGTGTACAACAACCAGGAATTGAGTGTTCACTCATTTAGTCCTAACGATTTGTAAACAATATAAAAACAGAAAAATAACCTTGGGTCTGGATGATACTGACCATACATCGGCGGTAGCAGCGGTGCACTCTACCCACTTTAAGTTAGAGCACCAGCTTACGTAAACACTGACGAGTAAATGGGATGTAAAGGGAAACAGCAGGAGGTCTGTGTAAAGCTCTGGCACACTTCTCTATCTGATGGTGCTTAATAAACAGCATTTAAAATTTGTCAGTTTACCATTGAGACACATCAATATTTAATGATGCACAATGTGCTGTCTGTTTAGCACTTCTTTCCCAACATCTTTTTTGCTCTCCCTCCTGGCAGACAATTCTCAGACGTGGGACTTATGGGCTTCTTTTCAGGCTGTATTCTGACTGAGGCATCTGACACAAAGCTGCCCCGCTTACAGCTGCTTACTTTCTTCTACCTCATGCTGCCCTGATATTAGGCCAGAACACTTTCTGTGGCTTTTCTGCAATCCTGTTGATTTCTGAGTGTCCACTTCTTGCTGTTCTGTTCATGCACCTGTTGGCTTTCTAGACCTTTGACATAATATTTTACAGGTAAGGGTGAGAACATTTAAAGAACAGCATTAGTCCCAACCTTTGTACCAGAACAAGTGTGACAGGTTCAAACAAACAGATCCCAAGTATCTGAGTGAAAGTAGGTCCGTCTTCCAGCAATGTACAGCTGAATCAAATTCCTCTGAGACCAAAGATCAAAGACAATAGGCAAACTTCAGTAAGGAGAAAGGATCCAACACTGTTGCATCACCCTTGGAGTTTACTCCATTTGTACCTAGTATTAACTTATGGTCTGTATCTGATTACATTATCTGGAAAATTACATGTGATCACAGACCTTTACATTACACCCCGTTACAGTAGTATTACAGTTACTTGTTCTTTGTGCATTTACACTTAGATTAGCCCACGTTTGTCTTCATTCAGAGAAGATATCTAAATACAGGCTGCATATTACTATCAGAATATAGATGGTACCAACACACCTGCATACATACAGTACTTAACCTGTATTTTAAACATCATGTAGAAGATATGAAATGTTTCCTGAGATGCTAATGCGAAGCAAAGAAAAATCATGAGTCAGCATGTGAATGTAAACATGTGGATCTGTGGCTCTGTATGTACAGCATGTACATCCAAAGCATGTAAGTCAAGTTAGCACAGTCAGTTTTCAGTGTGTAGTAAGACCTCAACTTGCTGCAGTGGCCAAGTCAGTGGCTTTATTGAAGGAGTCTTGTAAAAAAAAAAAAAAAAGTTTGATCTTAATACTTCTCAGCCAGTTCTTAAGCCTGTTATCTGTGCCTATGTGCTCTGCCACTGGCACACTCTCTGCTCTGTTGTGCTTGTTTTCAGCAGTCAGCTTGGAAGCCATCACACAGTTAGTTGGAGTTGTATGGAGCAGACATGGTGGTGACTCCTTCCAATCACCAAACAGAAAGCTCAAGGCCTTTTTCTTGTTGTAGAAGCAGCGGCAGCACATATGAAGAATCGGTTTCATACCTTTTTGATTTCATACCTGCTGGTGACTTCCAACTGTGATGGGCAGAGCATACTCATGACCAGAAGCTGTAAACACACACTTGAGTCTTACAACAAGAGCTGGCAAAAGCTGATGTTTATGTTGGCAGTCCAAGCAGCTGATAACACTTAATCAGTTCTGATGAATGTGCTGGTAAAACAGATAAATAGAGAATAACCAGCCACATTAATGTGCTCATACTAGTCACTTTTAGCAAGTGTATGACCCTGTTATTTTCATCTTAAATTCTGTATATCTCTCTATAATATTTCCATATGGTAATTTTCATTGTAAGCAAGTGTTCCTTCCTCATACATTATTCAAAAACATGCTCATGCACAAGGGAAAGAAATGATCCGTGAATGGACTGAGCCTGATGTATGATGCGTGACTACTACGATGTCAGCTGACACTGTTGATCGTCTTTCCTCTTCTTTATGAACATGCGCAGTTGCTTGTTAAGGGCGTATTTTCTGCCCACAGTGATCCATGTATCATTTAACATGTACCACCACACAAATGCCTTAAGGCCCAGGAACCACAGGTGTAACATTAATCAGGGCTTATTACAGGGCTTATTACAGCTTAACAAAACAAATGTTTGGTTTTCTTGAGCAGTAGCAATCACCAATCATCACCAAAAAAAATCCCTCACTGACATGCACTGAACACACACCTGAGCCAGCCACTTGCTAAGTTAACACCACCAGATAGCCCAGAATTATAGGTTTGGCATGGCCATCTTGGAGAGTACAGCGAAACCTGCCAAAATGCTCATGCTGTTTATTGACTGTGTTGGATTACACTGTGGGAGGAATCATTCACTTCAACAGAGGACTTGGGGAAAGATAAAAGTGGATCCCTGTTATGTGGCTGCTGACATAAAGAGGACTCTTGCCCTGAGATTATGTTTTTGCAACTGCAATTTAGTTTAAAATCGCAGAGAGTGAAACGACATGGCTCTTTATTTCTCTCTGCTTGCAATCATAATGAAAATCACTGTGCCGGGCATATTCTAAACATATTCACTGATCTATTCATTTGCACTGGCAGGTAGGCTTGTCATGACACCAAAATTTCAGTACCAGTGAATTTCCACAATTCTCGATACTCCTTCGATACCACGATTTAAAAAACAAAACAAAATAAACAGAACCCATGTACTTCTATATTAACTACTGTTTCACACAACTTTCCAGTATTTAAGCTCCATGCATCCAATCAGGTCTCGTCTTTTTTTGTTTTGTTTTTTTTACTCCCATCATAAATTTTCCACCATGGTCCAAGAGGATGAGTCAGTGAACTGATTTGATCTCAAACAAGAATATTGGCCAGTAATGTCAGCTGTCTCCAGTAAAATGTTAAAGGGAGAGTGATGACATTCAGTGATGACAAATTATCCAATATTAGAGCTTGACCAATGCGTAAGCAGACCAGTATTATCAGGCAGTATCAGGTGGTCACAGATGTGTTGGGACATCAGCAACACACTGCAATGATTGTCAGCTGATATATTGTTTTAATGCCACATTGATATTTTGTCCTGTCCATCAAGATCATATTAATAGAATAAAAGAACAAAACCATCCATCTAGTAGGTTTAGTCATGATTAGGGACCGTGATGATAATGAATGAGAGACAGATGCTGACATCTTCCTACACAGTGAATTTGAGGCTGTTGATTCATCTCATTTACTCTTTTACTACAAAGGCTACTATGACATGAGTTGAGTTTGTGCATAAGTAAAATTCAAAAAAGATAAAGAGGGGCTGCAGATCAACTTGGTGCATGCTGCTGATGTACAATCCCAGCTGTGGGTGGGCTCGTTTTAAGACCTTCCTCCTTGAATATCAGTGACCTTTCTCAGCCTTGTGCTTTTGCTCCCATAGCTTCAAAGTTACTTGCTTGCTCTCTCATTTGCCCTTTACCTGCCCCCTCTTCTTGAGCACTCAAGAGGGCTGAGATGATTACCACTTTAGAAAGTAAAAGGACAGCAGGGCTTTTCTTCAGGTAGATTAATAAGCTGACCTTGGCATCTGCTTTTCACAGCCTTTTTTAGTTGTGCAAAATTGACATAATTTGCTGGCGATTAAAAAGTATGTATGTGTGCGAAGGTGTTTAATGGTGAATACGACTAGACAAAAATGGCGTAAAAGAAGAGCACCAGTGACCAGCACAGCATATTCATCTTGTAATGAGTGAATATTTAGCTAATCAGAACTGCGGCCGGTTAATTCCATGCTGGGAAAGAGGAAACGTGGAATAAAGTAGAGAAACAACATTCTAGCGTGCACAGTGATCAGATTCGGGCTTTATATGGTCTGCAGAGCACATGTGCCATTCAAATGAAAAAGACTTGAATGTCAGAGTCTCAGAATAGGTTGGGTTGGGTTTTTTAACCCTTTCAAACTCATTTGTTAAGTGTATTTCTCGTTAGTGGCTAAGGAACCCTGACCCTTAACCAATACAGAGGAGAATATGTGTACTTAATTCCCCCGTATAAGGGCTCTGATTATAGCACGACCTCAGTTGTAAAAGGTTGTGATGTAACCTGAGACAGTGTTAATCCTTTAAGCTGACTTAAATTAAACAAGCAAACAATGCCACGCCGAGCTGCGGGGATTTAACAGTTGGTAAAACACTGCATCTCTCATATCACACCCTTCAAAGTTACTTTTTAAAGGGTACACCGTCAAACATTTAGACAGTGCACTCTACCTTGCCCCTCACTGGTGTGCCATTACCATTAATGGGAAAACATGACCTGCCTTGTACAGGGTAAAACGTAGTGAAGAGCGAGGACCAATTCACTCCCACACTCCTGACTTTATTTAAAGGTCGGTTGAAAGTAGCTGAATTTTTTTCTCCCTTCACTACATGATACGGTGTTGTTTGTAAAGCCGTGCTGGTCAGACTTCTTGGCTCACTTTACTTTACATCTGGAAGGTTTTTCATGTGCAACTTTGTGTCGTGTATATGCTGTTTGAAAGTCGTTTATGCAATCAGTAATTTCTCTTTTGTCCTCTCTCTCTCTCTCCTCTGCTCCTCTTGGAACACGTGATGGCTTCTGTTGATGTCTTCTTCAATAGGTGAGTTATCTGAGTTCTTTTTCTGTACAAAGAAAGAAACTCTCTGTGACAGCTATGTTAAAACAAGGGTAAAAAAACTATCCAAGGTGACTCTGTATTCTGAGAATGATAGAAAGCCATTATTTATATGGCTTTTCCTAAAGGCCAAACTGCCACTTAACTGGTGGGTCTTAAAGACTGTGGTGGTCTCTCAGCTGTCTCTCTATCCAAGACTTTGATCCAAAGCCAGACACATTTTACAAGGAATCTTAAAACCTATGGCCAGATATTCATGGACACCAGAAAATGCCAAAAACTCAGTGGTTGTTTTTATATGTGGATATTTGCCTTTTTAATTTTTTTTTTAACCTTTTTAGGTTTTACTCTTTAGATGTGCAGATGTTAAATTGAGATTTTTACTATTTTTTTTACATTTGTAGAGCAGAATATTAATCAATGAATTGAGAAAATAATCCACAGAATAAAGTACCATTACAATTCAAATTTTTTTTTTAACCTTAACCTTCTGACATCACAGCTCAATAGCCACTCGTGGCAATTTAATAGTGAGCATTTCACATTTTTGAAAAGCATATTTCTGTGAGCTTGATCAAAGTGCTTTGGTAGCTTAAACATAACCACACGCAGGACTGCAGTGTACAAGTCTTACTGTTCAAACCCCCACCAATCATCAACCTTCCTCCATATGAATTCACTGCGGTTAGAAAAACATTGCTCTTTACCTCACTTGAAATATCTCTTCCAATAACTGTTATCCCCAGAGCATTTACATTTTCTAATAAAGCATATTTGGCATTACAAATTAGGAGTGTATAAACATGATTGCCAGGAGACAGGGTTGAGAGTATGGGCTACATGCCAGTAAATGGCAATCACGTCAATGCAGTGGAGTAAATAACGCTGGAATGAAGCTGTCAGCATTTCTGTCATGGCTGACTATATTGTGAACATGACAGCTAGTGTAGGATATAGGACATGACTGTAATGACTTTCTTGTGATAATGTTGCAGATAATAAAGCGTTGTTATATGGCACACACACACGTACACAACCCCTCAGCACAGTTGTAGTCTCACCTTCCAAAGACCTCATAAATTTTACAAGCTTCCCCAGTTTTGTTTTCATCTTAAATTTCCAAATCTGGTTGTGATTAAGCCGCTCAGCGAGAGCCTCTGGATGCTCGCCAAGCTCTTCACCACAAGGATCCCTCCTTAAACGCTCCCGTCTGCTGCCGGCCGTACGCCACTGTTCATTTATTCAAAAGAGAGGGGCCCCAGAAGCCCGCTAAGCCCACTGTCCCAGAGTCTAGGGTCCTCTCCATAGGGAGTATCCAGTGTCAGCCTTCTGCTCCATGAGGTGATCCATGATGAAGCTTTGCTCGTATCCCCAAAGTTTCAGCTCAGAATTTATCATGGTGTAGTCACAGTCTTGGTTGCGTGTAGCTCTCACAGGACTACATGAAAGCCATTTTAAATTCAGTATCCCATCAGGAGCGCAGTTAAGAGTAGTATTTAAAATGTGAAAAAATAGAGCACCACACAGTGGATCATGCTGGTGTTTTATTATTGTTATTATGCAGTAAAAAGGTTGGTCTGCTAAAACTACAAAATAAATAAAGTCTTGTGACTATTTTCCTACTCTGCTGCTTCTTGCCATGTCGGCTGGTTTTGATTTTGACCAAAGGCAATGTCAGTGTAATGTGTTGGTAGACCATCTGTACTAATTGCAAAGCCAGTGGTAAAGAGAATAAAAGGGTAGGGCTAATTAGAAATAATGAGCTGCACAGGTTTGCCCTGATGCGAATATCACATAGAAATCTAAGTTACCACTGAGATACAGCAGCCCAAAAGACAAATTATGTACCTACTGCTCCTGACATAAATGTTTCCAGTACACAGCCTTAGTATCTCATTTCATTAAGTGGCTTAATTAACCACTTCTAATTCTGTGCACATTAAAATAACAAGCCCGAGTGTGAAGATTGTTATTGATTATGCCTGTCATTTAATAAAGGCGGCAAGAGATGTGTTACATTATTGAACAGGACTGCATGAAAAATGAAATCAGAACGTGATTGATAGATGCAGTCAACAAGTGCTAAAATGTTGTAGGATATAATAAAGGTTGGAACACAAATGGCCTGTTTGCTAGTAGTATACTACTGTATAGTATCTCATCTATACAATTCCTACCAAATGTTGTAGTGGTGGACTATTAATACCAAGTATTGAATGTGGAGAAATGCCGAAATCTCAAAAACCTGAGTGATGCTGCAACATCGAGACGTCAACTCTGCGTAAGTTAGGTGACTGAACCCAGCAACATCACTTCTGTCTTTACTTTTGTCCCATTAATGTAATGGTGGCATTAACCAGTAAGTCAGTTTCTCAAATCTGTGATTATGTGTGGATGCAATCGGAGGACATGTTGAATAGAGGAGATGAATCCATCTATCATCTCAGCATCAACTTGAGTTTCTAATTGATTCCATCGGAGCATAACATTTTTCTTTATACAATAATTCTGTGTCGTGGGTTGGCAACCCTTGTGATGTGCATAAGCAAGCTGACAAATGCAGTTGTAATTGAATACTGATCAATGCGTGCTATAAACCTGGGGCCAGATTGACGGCTTCCTTTCAGGACTGCATCACCTACACTTGCTGGCACGTTCCCTTGTGTTTGTGGTAGGCTGTGGCAGACGGGATAATTGCAGGAGAGGAGTACATCGCAGGAAGAGGCAACTACAGACGAAATGAAAAACACTTTACAGCATCAGAACAACTAGACACTTTTCCTTTCCAAGAATGATGGCAAATGCATTGTTTAAAGTCTGTGGTGGCTGACTGTTAGAGATGTACCTTCTGATTCATCGCTGTTGTTGTAGAAAGATTTTCTGACTTCTTCCTGAAAATCAATGGCCTGAAAATGAATCCAGACACACTTGCTGTGTTTTTGCTGCAACTAGTTTCTGCCTGACAGAATTTACCCATGTTATATGGTCATAATCCAAACATGGACACTGACTTCAATGTCACGTCCAAGACCTGTGTTTAAACTGTGCTTACATCTATAAATCTGGTTATTTTATATTCCTGCCTGTTGGATGTTTGTCCTGTAAGCCAGGTAGCATCTTTACCATATATCTGGACCTTGGACAGTGAGCTGTTGGTAGTGCACTGACGGCTTTCTCACAAACCAGAGATTAAGCACACACAGACCTTGTCATAGATTAATTTCCTTGGCCATGAATGCAGATATGTTCAAAGGAAAATAATGACACCTCTGAACACTCCTAATTTTCATTCAGATATTCTCATACTGCCCCTCTCTTAAATACCAAATCCTCTTGTTCTGTAAGTCTGTACAAGGGAAGAGGCGGCCTGCTGGTATTATCCTCTTCAGCCTCTACTTAAGTTGCCATTTTTTTTATTGGTGAATAGTTCAGTGGGTGTCAAGGAGGTGTTGCTGTTGGGACAATGCTGCTGGGCAGAAAATAGAAGTCAGAGATGGTGCCTGTTAAAGGTGGAAATCCTGAGGTGTGGAAGTAGGGGGCCTGCAGTCCAACCTGTGTGGAAGCGCTTAGAGGCCTGTCTAATCAGCCGCAGTCACAGCACAGTGAGCGATGAGAATGTTTACTTCTCATTCCACATATCCACCGTGAGCTCTTATGGGCCTTCCCTGCTATTTTTGCATGCCCTCGCCCTATTGGACAGCTGTGAAGGATTGAATCGGCTGCTCGCGGCACATGGCATTCCCTTCCATCTGTCGCCCGCATGCTGAGCCAGTTGCAAACCAGGTCGACTCCAGTGCCCCTCCACACCCTCCCACCAAGTCATCTGCCCCACCCCATCACGGCCATGGCCCATTAATGGCTCCACTACCACAAAGACATCCCGGTCATTTCCCAGTCACTCCCAAAGGCATGGTACACCCATCCCCAGCTGTCAGTCAAAACAGCAACATGCCTAAATGTTGCAGGCATTCGGAAAGGCCTCCGATTTTCTAACAACATATTGCCTGGCTGTGTTTTTCAAAGACAGCCACACGCACACTTGGCCCCTCCGAAAAAAAGGAACATGGGCTGCTGCCCTCAAAATTGCCCTCTAAGCAGCCACAATTACAACCTTTAAAGGATGGCTGAACATGCCAGCATGAGGGAGGAGGGGAGGTTTCTCAGAAAGGGGTCAGATGAAATGTGGGTGACTCAAGGATTTGACTGCTGTTGTGAGGGGCTTTCATCTTAAGATCATGTTATTACACACGCAGCACCAGAAAATGGTAACTGTATAAATACAACAAACAGTTGTGAAGAAAAAAAAATCCTCACAGATGGTGCAAGTGTAACGGTGTAAACAATTTTGAGTACATTCTGCACAGTGCTTTTGTCACACATGCTTTTGAGTTACTTATTTTACTATCATTATAATCCTGCGGTTCTTGTGGTGGGCTAAAACTACTACAATCCAGTGTATCACCCCCTCAGAGTTTGAGTTGTCACAGGCTTGTCTTCTCTGGCTGTTTTCAGTGTGACTCACAGCTCGATTTGACTTATCTGAGGCATAAACAGCAGTCAGTGTGTCCCTTTCTTCTAAACAGATTACAGCTAAACTGAGGTCTCTGTGTCTGGTGTGTTAGTGAATAATTGTAGTGATTCTCAACCCTAATCTTCTTGCTGTTTTTAATGTGAAAAGTTTCTCTGAGGTCGACCTTATAGCTTTTCATAGTGTCCAATATAATCTAGTATGATGTACTCTGACATGACAAAGACACTCTGTTCCTTGACATAATAGCCGAACCTGTAAAACACGGGTGAAAATCCACATTTTCTCTTCTGTTGTGACTTTAACAGAAAATACTGCTCTTTTCAACTATATGATTGTGCCAGAAAGATTTCCTGGGCTCATTCAGTGGTTTGTTAAAGTAGATGAAAAACATAAAAGATTTCACAGTAAGAAAAATAAGGTGTCTGAATTGTCATTTACAAGTATATTTACATCCTTACAATGTGTAATTGTAGGTTTCAGGTGGATGGTAAATAAAATATGAAGACATTTTTGTGTGCTCAGGTGAAGGGGCAACTTCTAGCACATTGTTCTGGTATTTTTGGCCTGTGGCTCAACTTTGCTATACCTGTGCTGTATAGGACAGTAGTTTACGTTGGGGGAGACTCTTCTCTAGAAGTTGCGTTAATAAAATGACCATACGCTGTAAAGCCTCCACTTTCCCCTAACCCAGTATAATGAAACCAACACATGTCCGATGCAAATGTGAGGTAATGCAAAGGGTTTTCTATATGAATGACTTCCTAAAATTAGAATTTTCCAGTTAGAGGTCCAGTTCTGACCTTGGTCAATGTCTTCAGTGGCTCCACAGCCCCCAGATGTGTTAACTCAAGAATGAACTGACCAGAGCAGTGGGTACGGCTGTCATGATGTGTTGACGCAGCTCAGCACACATCACACCAGTTTCCTCTACGCGTGGGTGTAGACTTTAATTGCATGGAGGCTAATATCAGGCTAATGGAAAACAGCTGCCAGGGGGCCTGACAGACAGAAAGCTAGTAAACGATGGCTGCTCAGTCAGAGATACCTTAAACATTAATGCTAGAAGCCACTGAAGAGCCCACTGGGACCTTATCGGCTCTTTCGGCAACTACGTGATGTGAAACACTGAATGCTGCCAGAAACATTACAGGTAGTGGGAGAGGGAGGACTCCCACCAGGTTTTTTTTTTCTTTTTTACGGTTACATCATTATCTCCCATAATCTTTATTCTGGACAAGTGTTGTGCTCTCCCTACTTTCTGCCATAGATTTGGCAGCTCCTAATATAAGGCTGATGTAATTTATAGGCAAACAACAAGCACCTCTCTCCCCATAGCACAGAAAACCTTGTTATTTTAACTGATAAATACTCTAGAAACCTCTAAAAGCAGAGACCTTTCTCAGTAAGTTGTCGAGCTGCTACTAGCCTTCAGAAAAGCTCCAGTGCCAAGATTCTCCAAAAGTCTGCAACTATATTAAAGATGTCAACACCACTTTTCCAAAGGATTCTCACCTTTAGTTTGATGATCTTAAAGAGTTGTCCAGCATGTCACTCCACTCTCCCACAGGATGGTGTCTGACAGTTGCTGTGATCTCTTACCATTTGGTTACTGATTTGTTATAAGTGAAGTGAATCTGTCCAGGCGACCTTATACAAATTTCAAGTCAATAAAACAAGTAACTCTGTAGCATCTATTTTGCCTACTGGACGACATTGGAAAAATGTTCTTGTGCTTGGTGTAGGTTTGTGCTGTGCTTATAAACTCCAGGGTAATTAAAACTATTCAGCAGCAGCTTTTTGCTTTACAGTTACCACATTTCAATACTGGACAGAGGAAAACTCCAGCTCAATAACTCAATCGTAGCAGACAAAATGAACCGGTCACCTTGCTCTGTTTACCTATGACTGTGTGCTGTGAGGACGGCGGGAGCCATCCTGATAGCCTGCGCCATATGGTGCATCCAGGCAAACGGTGGGAAATCAATGTTTTCGGGAAGCTACTCAGCTGCCATCTCATGCCTGCACCACGGAGAGTGATGGGGTGGGTGGAGGCAGCGGGTGGGAGGGTGAGCTGGAAATTTGGAGCGCCCAGTCCCACCCACATTCATCATAGGGAGACCAGTGTCTGCATATAATCAGATCTCTGCTGAGAGCCCCACCAAAACTTGATTAAAGGCTGGACTCTTGGCGTTTTTACTAGCTTTCTGTGCCACTTAACCAGCCTTTCACCACCTGCTCCTGTAAGAGAATCCGCTGCTATAATTCCTATTTATGTGTTTATTGGCTTTGAGCCATTAAGGGAGCTATATGTCTCTCTCTTGCTGAACCTTTGCACTACCCAACAGTTTCTATGCCATGAATGAGCATGGGCTGTGGATTAGGGGAAGACTTGTAGGATAGCTGTTGTATAAACCAGTTTGAACTGCTTCTCATTTCTTCTATCCAGGGGTACTCATGTTAACGGAGAGGCTGAGAATCCTCTGTTTTTCTCTCTTGAGTTCTGAACTGCACATCTCTAGAGTATACATGTATTGAAAATATAACTTCACTGAACAATTTTCAAGTTTCTGCAATTAAAGAGAAGAACGAATAAATTAATACTTTAAAAGGGGAATTGTAAAATCTTCTTGAATTAATTTTTATCTAAATGTTTGGCTTTCTTTTTACATTGCAAATCAAATATTCAGAAAGTTCAACAGTCATGCAGAGGTTCGTATGAATTTGATGCACTTGCAGTTTACTTTCCTCTCAGCATCTGTTCATCCCAAACCAGCACCATGGGGTTTTAGTCTGGAAACTGTACAGCTCTTCCATCATTTGAACCCACCGTCTGGTTCTGTTCTCTCTCTAATGTTTTAGGTCATTACTGTGCTGTAGGACAAACCCCTGACCAACCAGTCTGTCTTCCTTTGTTGCTTGCCTTTGTTATCACTTTTTGAAAGTAATATAAAGTACTACTTTCTGCTGTACACTGTGATCCAAATGATGTGTAGGATGGTGTTGTAACAGTTTGTTCCAACACTCCCTTTGTACAAATAGGGTTTGTAAGTCATCTAGTTGCCATTGTTGGCATTAATGTTCAAGGCTTCGTTCACCTCCACGGCTGTAGGAAAGATTTACATTCAACAGTTTCTCAAGCCTTGAGAAAAGCAGTTTTGTTGGGAATTTACATGATTCGACCTTTCATTAAAGGATATTCACTAGACTTGAACTGCTTAAATCTCACCCTCAACAGGAAAAATGTGGGTGTTCTAGAACTTTTGACTTTTTACTCAACTCAAGTGGAATCACTTCATAGGAATTCTCAAATAGCTGTCTGCAAGCCTTCTATGAATGTTTGTGAACATGGCCCCAGGTCTTTTAAATAATTGAGGGGAGTCAACTTTATTTTCGCATTGATAAAGTGCGTCTTGTTCTGCAACTGATTGCGAGCTGGCTTTGAGCATCAGGGCTTAACAGAGTGAAGAGCACATGGATATCTGCATGAGTTGAATTTCAGAGCAATATATGTAGGCTTATTAATTAACTGTCAATGGATGGCCAATGGTGAGACATTTGAGCTTATTACAGATAATGCCATGGATTCAGTTAAAAATAGTTATGACGATCATGTTCAGTCCAAGCTGGTGCCGCTGAAAGAACAGATGACAGGTAATCACTGCCTTATACAGTGTAGTCAAATAGAGCAAGGACGAGAGAGCCAGTTGCCCTCTTGCTGAAATTAAATTTTTCTGCTACTGTATCTGGAATGGCTGGAGGTATCTAAAGAGGTTTGAAATTGATGGGCTGACTTCAAAATCAGTTTTAAGACTGGCTGTCTTCCTGCTGTCAGGAAAAGTATTTCTGTGCGCAGGAAATTGTCTCCTGGGTGTCCTGATATATGCTCTGTTAAATATTTGAATTTCCAGATTGAGGTGATAACAAACCATCTACTTCTGTTTGCTCCATTGGCCCCTCGTCTCAGTGCTGCACCGGCTGCTTCCTCTTCAATATCTGTGGCAGTGGTGTTGTGACTTACTGACTCAATTCACAGAGGGCTGTGGTTTGCACAAGGAAATTTGAGAGTACGACGGCCTTGAAATCGAGTCATTCTGGTCGAGGTTATGGAGGGAAAGATGACCATATTCATTCCATTAAAGTTTTGATTCACGGAGCGACTGGAATCCTCCCTTATCCTTACTTTGACAGATTTTATGAACTCTAAATTTACTGAGTGAAGTATTTCCAATCTGATCTGTGCCACAGAGTATGTGCTGCAAAATTAAATCATAAGGAAAACAGTTTACATCTGACACACTGAGACGGGTAAATTAGAATTTTCTTCCTTTGGTGTTTTGATGATGGTGGAGGGCACCTTCTGAGACTGTACCCCAAACTCTCCCACAGGAGTTAAATTGGGTTGAGATTGAGATTTTCGTGCTTGCATACATAGCACTTGTATTAAGAGTCTTTCTCAGCCTGTTTGTTCAGGTTTCCGTTTTCATGTGTCACCCAACTGTGATTCATTGAAGAACCGTGACGGATGTCAAAATCTGTATAGGAAATAACCCCCAAAAAGCAAGAAAAAAGTAAATAAATAAAATAAATCAATATAGCTGCACATACAAACAAGCCAAAGAACTCAACTGATGTCTCAGGTCCTTACTTTCAAGAATCTTTACGATTATTGATCTTGACAGTTGAGGAAAAAATGCTGGATTCCAGTAGTGACGGCAGATCCCCAGGGCCGCTCATGTCAGGAACTGACTGCACCTGAACTCCCGAGGAGGTGTTTGTGTAAGAAGGTGAAAAAGATATTTCAAGCTAGAAAAGTGCTTAAAGATACAAAACCTGTCCGGGACTATAAATCACACTGGAAAAAACTGTACTTTGGCAGATGGATCATTGTGTCCATCTTGGACAGGAGCCCTTTTCAGGGAAGTACAGGTTATGTAAACACATGCTTTGGGACATGGCAGCTGGAGTGATGATAATTGGTTTGTGCTATATTTTAGAGATCAACCAATAGAAACAGTTGATGTGTCCATGTGGTACTGCAACAAGTCCTCCAAACTGAACAAACATAGGTTGTTTTATTTCCAGCCTCTGATATAGTCTATGCCCCATAGGAGTGAAGTGGTTTCCATGTGGTGGTCAGTATACTAGACCTTAGTTGTCATGGTTACACTAATTAACATGCAGATTGTTCCACAAGCGACGCACTGGTGTGATATACATAAAATAAATGATCATGGCCAGGTCAGGTTTTGGCACAAAGGGTTTGGGAGGACATTGTGGTTTGGGTTAAGATAAGCTCCTTCTTAATAATAGACTATCTTGGTTGTTATGGTTACAATTTAGCTTACTTTTGTTGATTGACTATGGGTTAAACACTGCTTTTCACATGAGGATCGAGCGCCACTTTACCGTGTGACATTCCTGTGCTTTGTTGATCCATCTATCCTCGTCAGCCTCCTCCTGATGTGGACTTTGTCACTCTTTAGTAGGCCGAGAACAACTTTTCCCTGTGCTGGTGCCCCTAGATGTCCCGTAGCAACAAAACATAGCTTCGAATTGTGGTAACCTTCTGCACAGATGGCCTATAGCTTGTTTTTTACAGCAGGGTTTTCTTGTGTGAGATTCCACACATTACATACAGCATCTAAGTATGATAATGAATAGTAGAAAGCACCTCAGGAGCACAACTGACCAAGGCCACACAGTCATCTAAATGGGTTGTTGTTTCAGAAGATGAGGGTCTTAACAGGCTCTTCAAACAACTTGAAATAATAGGGAATTTAGATACTCAGTGGTTAGTTAAATGTTGGGAGTATCTATTGTTTTGTATGAGGTTGAATTATGCAAATGTCGAAGTTTTGGCCATTTAAATTCATTATGTTGCCGTGCAACATTATCTCTTGGGGCTCATAGAGCTCAGTGGTGAACTGATGTTTTGCAGATTAAGTTCTTTTTAACTCTAATGAGGTTTGTGATTTCAGCAGCCGATACCGTTGGCTTAAATATATAACAACTGTTTTTTTTCCACCAGCACATGAAGCCATACCACTGCTGTGAAAGCAAGTTTTGTTCCTGAAATTACCTTTTGATTAGAAAAGCAACATATCCTGTGTCCTCAGTGCCCCTGCAGTTTACTTTACTCCCAACAGCACATGTGTGAGACGTCTAGCCGAGGGAGTGTTTGTGCGTGTTTGTTAGTGGCCTGGTGTGGAGCTGTGGGGATTAGGCGGTAGTTAAAGATTTCCATCCGTCGTATGCAGTTAAGCTGAAGAATTGTAAACACTAATCCAAGTGCTCGCTAACTGACCATTGAATGTTTTCTCCTTAATGTGAATCAGACACAGTGAGGACCCAACTCTTGCAGATCTATTACAAAGGGAGGAAATGGCAAACCATTGTAAGAAAGAATTCACAGAACTACCAATTGGCAAAATATCACCATGAGCTGATTATTATTGAAGATTTATTTTTTATTTATTTATTTTTTTTACCCAGTCTTGGGAGCTTAGGTGGAAGGCAAAAAGGCTGATAGCTTTTTTTAGTGCTGGCCGGTGGGTTAAAGTACGGGATTTTAGAAAAGTAATCTTCTAGACCATAGTGTAAAGGATTGTTTCATAAATCATCAGGCCCTTGCCTCAGCCTTGCCAACAATAATATCATCTATCCATCACTACAGAATATTAAAAATGACCCTTTCTTAAACAAACTGCAATAATTTAACTGGCAATCCCCAGCCTTAAGTCATCTGTCTGCACCAAGGAACTGCTTGAATATTTGATTCAAAAACAAATAAAAAACAACAAAAAAACACACACAACGCTTGACATGGGCTGGTATTTGAAGTTCCCGAGGTCTCTGTTCAGTGGTCATCTACAATACATGTCAGTGAGATCACATTAATGCTATCAAACTTGAAAAGGGAATAAGATCTCTGCTCTTGCACACTAACGAAGACAAGCAGATGATTCAAGCCTTTCCTTTCCGCTGCTTGGCTCCAAGAACAAAGCGGAGGAACCTTAGCTGGCTCCTAGTGAACAGTTTCCCAGTGGCTGGGGGCTGATAGGGCTCATGATAAACACTGAAAATGACTCCTGAGCCCAGAGGACAGCTAAAACAAAATGAGCTGACAATACTCATTTTCACGGGCCCAAATTTAGATTGTTATGATTTCAGTAATGCTTTTCTCTCAGCTGTGGGAAAGTAAGTAATTAAACCTAATGAGAGAAATGGTAAGAGCTGAAAATAGCCCTGCTTCTGGGCTATTATTTCAATACTTTGTTTTAGATACAGGTGAATGTTTTGTTATCTATTCCTGTGCTAATGGGATGAATTAGCTGGATGTATTATCCACATTACTCTGTCAACTGCCTAAGTCGCCCTGCTAAACCCCTTCATGTTTGTGCAGTTTTTGAGTAAATGTGAAATTAAATGCTTTTTTATATCTACCACAGCCGTTGATCCTGCATACACTCTTTACTGTTGTTTTGCATTTTCCTCTGCCTTGTGAGGAACAAAATGAAAGGCATTCAGAGTCCATAACTAACAGGATCAAAATGGTGGTGCAGACTGCATGTGGCTAAGAGCCTGGGATAATTGAGCTTGAGTACTAAATCAGAATGTACTTGTGGACTTGCAACTGAGATTTGAAAGTCAGTAATCTCACTATCTATTGATCTCTAACCCTGACTGCACAATATCTAAAGCTCATTAAAAATCTTAATCATGACCTTTTAAGCATGCTACAGTATATCAGCGGCACCCACTACAGGTATTTCACTTTTGCACTCAGCTCTGCAAAAACAGATTTGCACCTTTGTTCCAGTGCCATTATTTTTTCTTCTTCTTCTTCCTCTTCTTCTTCTTATTTTTCAGAGAACATACTGTTCTATAGTTCCAGCTCACTGATGGGGGGTTATTGTTTTTGGGTTACATACTTAGTAGCTGGTCCACTGTTTTGCTATTCTCTTTCATGTGCAGTGTTATTGTTCACACAGGCTGGCTGCTCTCCTCCATCCCTATCCAACCCTTCAGCCCCCCTGTATAGAAGGAAGCCTAGAAACATGTGTTGCGGAGTAAGGTTACAGTTTTAGCCCTCACGCCTCCACACAGGTCCACAGAACTCTTTTCAATGCTTATTGAACTTTGCTTTAGTACGGCATGTCCATTTTAACTTCATTGACTTCATTGGCTTTTTCCCTCCAAGACTTGCCTGCTTTTGTCTAGACAGCTGTGCACTGCTGGCGTCTTTGTGCTCTTATTCCATACAAGTGGAGAAGGGGAGAGACCCCATATGCTACCAGCTGCTAGACACATTTGCTCTTACTACTAGTAACTGAACCCACCGAGGAAGAGGGAAAACCTATCTTGGCTGCTGCCATAACTGAATTAAAGGCCCATCTGAGCAATTGCCTTGTTGGTTATATAATGTTCTAAAATGCTTCCTGCCATTTGGAGGTACATACAACATATATAACGGTAGCACTGGATGGATGGCAGTGTCAGAATTGCTATAAATTTGTTTTAGATCGATTCATCTGCTGTCTTGCACCCTGCATTCACTCCTCACCAGAAGAGAAATTTAGCCCTGAGGCTTAGTTATATTCAGCACATTGTTTGCCTAGGGAACCAGGCGCCATATATGGTTCCATTTGCCTGTTTGTAACAAAGAGGGCCAGCTGCATCAACCACACTCCCTTTTAAGAGGCTCCTTTATGGTTGAAGACATCACTCTAATTTATGTCCCCACGTGGGCCCCTTAAGAAGCATATGAGCCAGAGACACATGGCGGGGATAGGGTGTTCAGTCCCCCGCATTGGATTTAAGAGTGTCTTTACTCATGGCTGCAGGGAAGAATACATTAGTCCTGTTCAGGTCAAGGACAGACCTACAGCAGGTCAAATCAAATCAGGGAACGTCATGTACATGTCAATATGCCTCCTTCATACAGTGTCATACAGATCAACATGCTGTTCTGTTTGTAGCAGTTCTGTATCATAGCTTTCAACCTAACTGTCTAATTAAGTGGAAATAGTAACTTTTACAACTTTGTTCTTTATATTAATTTATATGACAAAATACATGATTTCTTATCATGTTTAAAACTTACCTATGTGAGTTTTCTGTTCTGTTCCGATGCCTCTGCAGGTGGGAACAAACCATAATATTCAGTAAATAGCCTATCTGAGCTTGTCCAAAAATACTTGGACAAGGTAAAGGAAGGACACTGATTTGAATTTAAATACTCATGTTATTACTATTTAATGCTGTAAAAGTTAGGGGAGCATCAAACCTTGTTTGGTCAATTAAAAAAAAAAACATCAATGTCAGCTGGTGGGAAACAGGAGTCAAACTTTGTGTCTCTTGGTCAAAATCACTGCTTGGTCACCCATGCATTCACCCCAGCCTCCCCCCTATGTATCTACAGTCTATACCCATGAAAAGATACTTCCTGACTCCACTCCAAATGTCACTCCCAAGTAAACTGTCTGGTGGTCTGACTGCTCCTAGGACTCATTACTTTGACTGGTTCAGTGTATCACAACTGACTGACTAACAGAGAAATTATACCAAAATATGTAAAAAGCCAGAATTTAACTTGAATGCATTGGATCAGAGGTTAAAATTCTTGAATTGTTTCATAACTGTGCAGAGATTCATAACGTATCTATTTATTAGCGTTCATGGCTCTTTCGGCTGAATCTGTTGATCCCAGAATAAAAATAAAGGAATTCACAGTAGATAAAGACTAGGTACTTTGATAAAACCCTACACATGGGGCATTTCCCCGCTGTCTCATCCATTTTTAATGATTCAAATAAAACTAACAGTGTTTTTACATTGATAAACATTGTGACCCCAACAGAGAGAGGCTTTTAGTAATAACCCAGCCATGATGTGCTTGTTTCTGCAGGCAGCAAGAAAATGAAAATTAAAACTTCACTCCATTTGTTTTTAATCTCACAGGCCTTGGGCTAACACTAACAACAAAGTTATTGCCAGCCAGCTGCATAGATTTGTCTTTTGTGTGTATCACATGGCGCGGGCACATACAGTAGATGGAGATAAGTTGCTTCTGAAACAGCAGACCAACATCTGTTAAACATTGAACTATTTTTGGAGAGGTTTTTGCTCCTCTTTACCAGAGGGGCTTTACAGTAGATCCATTTGATTCCAACCAACAACTATTTGCATCCCACGTTCCATTGAACCGATGACAAAAACACTCTGGGCTTGTTTCTGCCACTGTCAAATTTGGCACTGCTGCTAAATGATACAATACTAGTATAGCCTAATGCTCTGGAGCTGCAGGTCTGAGTGTGAGTGCTGAGTTGTAACACTTTCATTGGAGTTCACAAACGTTTCCCACTAGTTGAGTTGGCCTTCGCTGAACAAATCAACAGATATCCATTTACATTTGAGTTGTTGAGAGAAGGACGATTATGCACACATCAGTGCTCTCCACCTATCTTGAAGGGGCAGCTTCAACTGGAATGCAAAATCCACTGAGGAGCACAAGGCTGTTGAATAAAAATGCCTTAGCTCTGCTTCTGTATCTGTACAGCTCTCCCATATAGAAACCAGCTGTGGCGACTCACAGTACCAGCTCGCCTTGATGAAAAGATTATGGACTCAAAGCTTTGATGTCCACACTTTAAAACTGTAGTCACCGTCTGCTCACACTGAACCCAAGTGTTCTCTGGTCAGCATGAAATACAGAGACTTCCATTTGAAATTATAATTATAGAGTATTGTTTGCTAATATATTTTGCACCTTCCTCATCCTCCTCCACATCTTTGCAGCTGTGTACATTTAAGAGGATCTTGAAAGATGTCATTTGCTCACTAGACCCCGACCGACGTGGTTTTTATATGGTGCATGACAGACTCCTCAGGGATGAAATGCCTTAGAGAATTCATAGTGTGAAGAGTTTAACAGATGACACAATAGAAATGAAATATATGCCTGCTCCAGTGGACTTGTAGACTCAACTGGGAGTTGGGGGCTGGGGTGAGTGAGGGGGATGGGGTTGAATTCATATTGCAATGCGTGCCACAAATTTCCATGTGCTTTAAAGCAGTGTAGCTGGCTGTCATTTTAGCAGCCGTGCACAGACGGCATTCATCTCTATTATTCAGTCAGACAGATACTTCCTGGCGAATAGAAATACATAATGTCTGACTTAAGTAATTGAAAGAATCTAGAGGTAAAAGCTGTTCTGATTTACTGCAGCTTACATCTTCTTCTTATTATTATTATTATTATTTATTTATTTTTCTTTCCTTTCTTTTTTTTACTTTTTTGCCAGTAAAAGATCTGGGAACACAGTGATATCATTACAAAGAAGTCCAGCGGGGTAAGAAACACAGCTAGATGATAATACATGTCATAAACAACAGATTATCAACACCACTTAATTGAAAGAAAGAACCTCAAATTACTGATAGGAAAATTCTGCGCATTCATAACTAGGTCAGAGTTAACCAAGGAAAGCAGTTTATAAACCAAGAGCGTACAACAGAACATTCTGGCTGTGTTTTTTTTATATTTTTAATAGATTTTTCGTATTCTCTTTCAAATAGGTTTTGCTAGCTAGAGGTTTGCCTCACTGCTGACATGGTCAACTAAAAGTGGAAACCGTACTTTTCACTTTCCACTTAAATTCCAAAGAACTCTGCCAACATCAGGGCAGTCTAACATCCCGCCCATATCTAGCCTTGACCTTTTGACCTTTCTTGATTTATTTGGAGCCACGTACTCTCTGACTGATAAACTATTCATAGGGCATTGAATTTCTCAAGCCTTCTCACATGTAGACCAAACAGATAACAGGTAGGTAGTATAGACTTTATGGATTTGTCAAAGCAAAGAAAAGAGAAGGGATCTCACAAATAATGGATGGAAAAAGACACAGGGGAGGGGGTTGGTTCTCTCTCCTTTTGGAAGCACTTGGAAAGTTATTGGTTACTTCCTAACCTCTGTCTAGACAGAGTTAACAGTCCTGGAGTGTCATCTGGAATATATGTACTTGCCACACAGGATCTAATTGGCATTTTAATATACTGCAGAAAATTTGCTCACTTGATCGAAAAAAAAAAGAAAACCCTGCATTTACAGTTGCTCATTCCTGATGAACTGGATCACTGGTTTCCATCTGGAAATCTTTTAGGAAAACTGAAATATTTTTAGCCTCCTTACACAGGGGAGTCTGCCTCTTGAATTATTCATGTTGAAAACCTTGCCTTATGCTGTGTGTTATCTTAAACTGTTTAGTTAAGAAATAGATTTTAAGACCAAGTCGCAGCAATGTAACCATAATCTCCATGTCGACTTCTGAGGAGAGAGTATTCTGTTAGAGAAGACTCCCTGAGGCATGCTTTCAAAGTCCCCCCACCTCCCCCTCTTGAAGGCGTTATGAAACAATAACAATTCAAGACACCAGAGAAGTGTACAAAGTTCCCATGGCTGATAGCACTTGTCACACTTAACCTCGTTGTCCTGACAAATTTTCCTGACAGTGCGTTGTCAAACAGCCTGTGAAAGCTTCCCAAGCTCTGGAACCCCTCTCATTCACTTTTGTCTATTTGGCATAAAATTAAGAGGTGGCCATGTAAAAGCTCCCTATGAGCTCAGAGGATGAGAGGTTGTTTGGAGGTCAGTGTGGAAACCTGCAGAGCTGAAAGGCGCCAACGATCTCTGGGAAAGTGGTACAATGGAAGCTTGGTCATTTCAGAGGCAAGACAATGGACCCAATTGTCATCTCACCTTTGACCTATGGTACATTTAGCACCAACCATAAATTAATCATCTTGATAATATCTCCTTTCATGCCGAGGCCCCCGGAGTCAAATTCATGGGCTTGTTTAAGTTAGCGTACAATTCCATCTGTGTTTTACGACCACAAACTCTGGCGTCTGGCTTTTCAGGTGCATTTCCCGAGATTCCGAATGTTCAGTTTTCATGGTCTCAAAGTCTGTGTGGACACCTGTTGAAAATGATGATGTCAGAATAAAAATATACAGCACGGGCAACACTGCAGAGAAGCTGCACTCCACACCTTTGTGAATGATTGATCAAAACCAGTATAGATCAGGCTGGACAAGTTCGATAGATATGCCCTGTGATGAAATATGTAGCCCAAGAGCTTAAACATGAACTTACTGTTTTCTATAGATTTAAGAAGACAGATGCTCATAATTGTGGATTCAGACCAGTATTCTCTTTCTTTTCTCATTTTCACACAAAAATGACATAAAGAATGAGATAAATCTGAAATATAAAGAAATAATTTATTGGTATTTTTCCTGACTTTTTTCCTGTCTTAACTATTTTGCAGTGTGGAATTTATTCACCTGAGAGAGAATGTGAGAAAGTGTAGTCACTCTGATCTACAGCAAACTGTTTCACAGCGAATTTAAAGTGCAATGTGCTACCCACCGATTGTATATAAAACTGCCTCATTTATTGTCAGCAGAAATGTGCTACTGTATGTAGCTTTGTATCACATCACTGAGCGTGTGTAGCCTGCACAGAGTGATTGGCCAGCGTTTTCCACACAAATCTGTGTCTGTCACAGAGGAAAGGGCAGCAATAGCCCTGGGTATCGGTAGTGTGGATATGTGAACATGGGGGCATCTGTCGTCTTCCTTTTCTGCTCAAGGTTGCAGTCGCTGAGTTGTGACTTTTGGGGCACTGCTATGTGTAACTTACAGCTTGTTACTAAAGCCACTTGGGCAATTCAGAAGCCCATGAGCAGTGAGATTGTTGGAACAGGACGCAGGAAGACATAGGAAGAAAATCTCACATTTCTGCAGTGCAAAGTTGTGGCAGGCCTAGCAGAGAGCCCCGAATGCTCATTTTTTCTGACAGTTTAAGCTGGACTGGATTCATTTGTGTTGGTCAGTGCTTCCCTCTGTGAAGGCTTGTCCGCCTGAACGGCTGTGCAGGGTGAATGAAGAGGTAAAACACAGCCGAGACATGAGATTTCTTATGTGATTTCTCATGCCCCACAGTGTGAAGTACAGAGCACAGCCAGGACGAGAACACGCTTCAATTCAGAGATGTTTAAGCAGGGGTGAACTCAAGGCTTTTGGGCACCGGTCCCAAATCAACGGGGCATGTTGAAAATACATAACACCCAGCACTGAATATCCAGAACATCTAGCTGCAACACTAGAGCACAGTTGTACCAGTGCTGAGACTACTCCAAGAAAATAATTTTGCTGCAAAGGAAATCTCAGCTTTTTTTTTTTTTTTTTACCAGTGATCCTCAAATTCATCTCTTCTGGGGGAACTGTGCTTGCCAGTGCCGAGAGTTTCATTCTCTGCCTCTTAGTACAAATACATCATTGCTTTCATCCTTTATAGCACTGTGAAGCTAAGTGGCTGTTCATTGGTTGTGAAATTTATCTTGCTTTAGCAGGTGGCAAAGGGAATCCACACAAGGATGGCAAAGCCTATACCAAATTTTTCACAGCAATGTTTAAAATGGCAATCACATCTTGTTGTTTTTGTTTCTCCTTTTGTGCTATACTCGAGAGGTAAATAAACCTTTATGGTGGATTAAGGCCTGGTTCTGCTGTTTTTCCTCATAGTCTACTGGGTGTCTGTTGTACATTTGACATACATGATTAAGAGCCTAACCGCTCAACCCCCACTACTGGACAAGTTTATTCTCCTGATGGATGACCTATTCTTCAATACCTTTGCCAAACTCTGGATTAAGTGATCCCTTGGCTCAGTGGAATTGTTGTTACCTGTCATCAACAATCATAATTGTAAATGTCACCGCTAATTGGCGGTACAATGACCTTTCCACCAAGTATTCGTGTTGAAGGAAAGGTCCACTATCACATGGACAAATAGACTAATATATTACAGGCAAGTATGTGTTTTTTTGTCCTTTAACCCAGCTTTCTCTCATGGGTCATTCACGTGAAATCATAATAAACCATCCAGCATCCAGCTTTGAGGTACATAACCACCTACTGGACTTCAGTGTGCAGCATAACCAATTGAAGACTCTGAGCACGCATGCCATTAGTGCACAAAGTGCAGAGGAGGGAGGGAGGGACAGAGTTTGCAGTTTGATTGACACCTCATGATCCAATTGACTTGAACGTGGCGTTCAAAATGATTGGATGGTGTTTTTCCAGGATTGTCCGTTCCACGGGTGACAGACTTTTTTTTCATTTTTGTGAAAAAGCATTTAATTAATTGGTTGCAGTCAGGGTGTGAAGAGGATTTAAGGCAGTTCAGTAAAAAATGCTCCAGAAACAGATGCCCAACCCTACCTTTAATGGAAAATGGAATCAAAAAAACAGGCTCTGCTGCATTGCTTTTATGAGGAAGGGCAAGTAGTGTACATATGGAACTTTTGACTTGCACATTCGGTAAACAGTTGGCAAGCCTATCTCTGTCTGAACCAGAAACAAGAGCTCCAACATGTTACACACAGAACATCTGTGTTTACCAACCTGAAAGTTTCCATTTTACATTCCTTGTGGGTAGTGAGCACTAACCACCAGTGTGTACTTTATATACAATGGCAGATGTTGATTTGTGCAAATAGCATCCATGTCATTTTGGTTGTAGTGCAGTGTTCTGTGATGCAGCCTGAGTGTAAATGGACAAAACGACTGCTCTTGTACCTTGAGGAGAGGCCATGTTGTCCACCAACCACGAGACTCTTATTAACATGTCTGAGCAGCATCTGCCTGAGGATTAGCTTGCCTCCCACTAGGATTTGGATATGTGCACTGGAATGCGAACATTGGAATGGGTGAATTAAAAAAAAAACAACAACCCACACTTCATGTCAGCTGCAATGTTTCAACATGCTTTCAATATGTTGACTTGTCTGTGAGGTGCTGTTGATCCATCTCCTCTGACCTGGCGGTTCTGGATGGGTAGGTCGTGATGCTGGGATTCATTCTGGCCACTCTGTGGAATTGATGCCGTTTGTCCACAGTTCACTTCTCCCTGGGTAATAGGTGATGAAGTTGGCACAGTAGACCATCTGACTGATGAGGCTGCATGACTGAATTGCCAAGTAAAGTGGAAGTGGGCTGATTTTTATTTTGTGGAGTCGTTCCTGCAGAGCTACCTCAGCGAATTAGTTTTTAAAAAAAGAAATCACCTAATATGTTGCTTCAAAATGTGCTGTGGAAGTATTTCAGGCAATAGTTCACAGGTTTAGAAACTTAATATCTTTCATTTTAGATACTTAAGCTTTAGCAACATTTCAGTGTGGTAATACAAGATATGAAGATAATACAGGATGATATCAATCTATTGCTCTCATGTATTGACTGATGTATTGATTGGTTAAGGTGCATGTACAGGTCTACTGAATGAGTCTTTGTGGTTTAAATCTGCCGTAATTTTTGCATGATGAATCATTATAAAGGAGTAGTAACAAAGTGTAGCTATATCAACTGAAGAGGAAGAAAAATAACTGAAATTAGAGGCATTGTCACCTTTTAAGTCAAAAGCCCTGGCCCCTTTTTGGATTTAACCACACTGACGGGATAAATTTGATCAGACAGATTATGTAATCGGCAAGGACTGTCTCATACGTAAAAGTACACGGGCAACTCGGCGGATATGCACAGCCACCTCGCTCATAATCCTCCTGATCATGTGGGGAGTTTTTCAGTGTTGCACAGATAAAGAGATTTGAGGCAGAGGTGCTTCCATCTCTTGCAGATACTTTGACCTTAAGATTTCCTAAACATCTACTGAGTCCACATTAGTTTATTGTTAAAATGTACTAATATAGTAGTCCATGGCAGATTTTTTGACAGAACAACAAAGGCAAAACAAGAGTAAATACAGGACAGGAGGCGTTTGTGTGTGTGCATCTGGCATGTGTTCACGTTCATGCCCCCTTCAGTCCCACGTTAAAGTGGATGGATGAGAGAGGAAGGGAAAATATTGTGTTGGTAAGGTAAGTGGGAACATAAGCTTGATTGGATTTTATTGTGAAAAGAGAGAAGGTAATGCCACCTTTAAGCCTAACGCAATGATGTGCCTACTCCAGCACTTGTTTTCATACATTGTACACCCAGATGGCCCTCAAATCTGTTCCATACTCTGCCAGTATGTGCAGGTTTATATCTTAAGTATTTAAATCTGAACAGCAGGGAGGGCTTTGATGATAAAAGGCAGCAATTGAACCCTTGAACCCTGCTACCTAGCACCACATTCCTAATCTAATTCCAAAAATCCACAGGCGAGTGTTTCCCCCCCAGAACCGACCACACGGAGCAGAGCCAGCCAGCAAGACTTCTAAACAATATGTGTCTTCCGCTGAGCACTTCATGCACACCACAATCCCCATAACCCCTCTGACATTCACTGGAGATATTAGGCAAAATCAATAGCTGACTTCAAAGTAACCATCATTTATCATAATATTTGCAACACACAGGACATTCAGAGGATATTAAACGGTTTCAGTCCGTGCATTCCTCGGGGCAAAAACAGCAGATGAAGCAGATAACCTCAGATCCAACCTGAATAAAGACAACTCTGCTTTGCATGGGAGCTCTGTGCAAAGACCGACTCTTTCTTTGCAATTACAGTGACGGTTGTTTTTGTGTCCGTGCCCTCCTCTCCGAAGATGAGTTTGATTTGAGTCTTCTATCATCTATGATTGCACCTTTGTCTCTGTGTGTTTGAGAGGCACTGTTTGAAATGCTTTTGTCATTCACGGTTTGTACCTGAGTCACTGTCTGTCAAGACATCCCAACTTAACCGACCAGATTCAATTTGTTGAGGGTTTATTTATTATCTACAGAGGTGAAGTACTGTTGATTTTAGTGAAGCATCTCTATACAGTGCAACGTCCTGAACATCACAGCCTATATAAGCTGCTGGTTGGATTTTATACTTCATGTCGACACACACGTGTTTAATATAAATGCATCCAAAACCAAACACTTTTTCTTGCCTTGACTTCTTTGTACTGACTATTGTTAGTAACCAGTTTGTTTTGAATCCAGTGTGGTTTCTGAATTGTGCTGATTTTGCTTTTATGGGTCCCACATTACGTTCATAACAGCTTGATTGTACTGGATACTTAATAATAGTTATGGTCACTGAGGCGGTGAAAAGACCATAAAACTTACTGAATCATTATTTTTATGTATATTTTCACTGTTATGATGATAATCCTGGTGAGTAATGTTAATTCCCTTCTGCTTAGCAGCCTCAGCACAAGCAGCAAAGCAAGTCCTCCATTTATTATAGTGACTTGTTATTCTACACAACTGGATCTTTTCATTTTATAACAATTTGTAACCTTTTTTGGGAAAGTACTTTACGTCTTCAGCTGTAATCCCTGTTGTATCTGACACAGCCTTGAACACTGTCATGTTGTATACTGAAAGTGCAAGTTTTATGACTGCATGATGCAATAACATCATTCAACACAGTGTCTGTACTGAAACTGAAGGGGTTTCTAGTGTGATTTGTAGTTGGAAGACCAATATATCAACATTATTATTCTTTATCCTCAGCAGATAATAACGAGCATTAGGTGATATTCCCCTCAGTTTGCTGTTGTAAATTATGAAGCTCTATATCTGTGCATACACAAAAGTGCAGCCCTTCTCATAAGACATGGAAAGACCACAAGTTCAAAGCAGCAAACACATTAGTAAATTGCCTAGTGGTAAGTCTGACCTGTGGGTTGATTATACTCAAGTAATTGTTGCACCCTTTCCACCCACTGATCCACCCATTCAGCCTCTTCCTACTTACTCATGTGTGCATGAACACACACACACACATACAAATGCACACAAAAAGCCTTTTCTGTGAGCCTTCTTTTTTCCACCATTGCGCATTAGAAGGTCTAAAGAACTGTTTTGCATATTATGCCCCTACTTTTCAGTAACCAGTCCTGTCTGATTTATGATGAGCCTATAAAAAGTACAACTGTCAGGGATAGAAACAAGGCTGACAGATGCAAATTGCTCCAAAGATTTACTGATGAACTGCTGCTTTGCAATGTTTTGTCTGGAACAAAGTGTAACAGTTTGAATGCAGTGTAAGGCATCCAGTTTCAATTTAGTAACAGGGAATGAATTAGAAATAATAAATCGGCACAGAGCAAATTTGGGGAACTTCAATACTTGATAATTTACATTCTTCCTGACTATTTTCCAAATTGTACCATACTTTTTTTTCTTTCGTTTTTTTTTTTAGATATAAGCCATTGGTTACGAGACCATCCTCCTATGAAAAACAAGCTCATAGGTCATCTGTGCAAGCAGCTTATTACAGCCCATAGTTATGTTTTATTGTTGGATGACCTCTGGCAGGCTCAGTAATTATGACGGCAGTGCAGGATGACATCAGGTGATAAAGTATAAAGAGCAACATAGTTTGTTCAGGAGGAGAAATTCAGCAACTAAAACACAGGATTTTCAGACAGAAAATGTCTGTTTGTTTCCCGTTTAAACCCGTAATTAAACCTTACCCTTTCATTTGTTTACCTTTTCAGTCAAAGTGATATCTAAAAATGGCCATCCAACTGACACTGTGACTCTCTAACACAATCAAAGTATCTGTGTTTATTTTCGTAACCGTGATGATGAAGTCATGGTAGCTGCATCTTTTCCCATGGGTTGTATCAGAAATAAAGGACAATGAGGTCATTCAGACTTAATGATGTTATGTTTAAATTCATTTCACAAAGTGGTGATGAATCTGACAACGTCATTTACAATTTGTTTAATGGGAATTGGAAGTAGAAATTACAAGCAAGAACTTTTGTTTCTCAACCTAATCGGTATGATTCAAGGACAGCTGCTAAAAGGTCCATGTGCTCTGATGTTAGACAAATCAAAGCTAGTAAAGAGAGTAAGCACATGAAAACTTTGTTCATTTGAATTGTGCCATTTGTTTCACTTTAAAGATTGGGCGAGTCTTTGACAGCACTCTGTGATGCTTGAGTGTTCTTGAATGCAAGGAGAGAAAAAGCCATTTCCACAGCACTGTCTCCACTATATTATAACAATAAGTATAATAATCTTCAAGTATGTGCGCATTGATTTTCGCAGCTGAAAAAAAACAAAAGGCTGGATATCTGCTTAAGATACGGAGAATCAATCTAAAGAAATCTCAAGGTGTGCCATGGAAGATGCTCAGCAGGAATGTGATTTGCAGTTAATGAGCTAAACCATGGAAAATTACCAGACTGGTTTTCTCTGTTTGTTTATACAATACACCTCAGGTGTTATACCTTGATGGTGCATCTACATAGCAAATGACAGCTAGTTGTGTTTGTTTCTGAGTGTGTGGTGCTGTATGAGCTGTAGTCTCATGCCTTTCCTAATAGTGATGAATGATTCGGGCCACCATGGCACCCAAAGGCTAAAGGAAATCATTAACCAGTAAACACAACAGAGCTGCACTGCAGTTCATGAATCCAAAACCTCTCAATCAATGGTCTGTTTTGGTCTCAGATCTTATTTGAATTGACTGTGACTTGCTCCTTGTGTTTTTGGAAGATTTTTAGAGGCATGTATGATCATTTTTGTTCCGTTAATTTCTAATGTTGCAGGCGACACAACAGGTACTTTTCTGCAGTGCCATGAAAGATGTAGATGTTGAAAATATGCAAGAAAAGGTGATAAAAAAAAGAATATTATAATTGTGTCAGGGCCTCATGAGGTGTCTACCTCAAGAAACAACATGGGATTGATTGTGCCCAGTTGTTGTAATCTTTGTTTTCAGTGTTCCACGTAGCATCGGCTCATTATTGGGCTAATGTGGCAAGTATTTTTACTACAATATGTGTCTCATGGTTCAAATTAAAAATCACAATCCACACATTACTTTCTGACTCTTCTTTTTAAAAGTGCTACTGTTGTAATGGCTCAGTATCTCTGCAAGGCTTCTCTTTGTCTGTTATAACAACAATCACTATCCATCATAAAACATAAAAGTGAAGTCTTGCTCCTTGACGGCCTGTATCGCCTCATTTGCTACTCTCTCATTTAGAGCCCACATAGGCGGACAGAACATTGCTGACTGAATAGATTAGTCTTTCTGTGACTGTCTAATCTATAGGAACGTTAAAGTTGAAGTTTCATTAATATACTTTGTTTTTCTTTCTCTCTCCTTGACCTGTGTGGTGACCTGAAATGTCCTGTCTCATCTGCCGTATCAAGGTAAGAGAGCTTTATCATTTTGTCTCTAAGAATTGTAATGACAGAATTCATGCAGCGTTTCTGGGAGCATGACAGTTGAACTGTTACGCAAACAAGAAAAAAGAAAGCCAAAATGCTACATAACACATTCAGTGCTTCAAGACATCCCTGTAGCCACACCAGAGTCTGCCGTGCATAGCGTGCAGGTAATGGCTACTTTAGTCACTACTGGGCTGTTGACAGAGGGAGAATGTTATTGTCTCTGTTTCCAAATCTGCCTCTAAACCTCTGCACACAAGTTCAGAGAAGGGAATTTCAGTCTGGGTTCAGTTCTTGGCTCAGCCTTACAAGAACAATGTACCTTGAGCGTCTTCATCCTGCTAGCTCAGTGGGAATTTATAATGTTCAAAGGAGTCCTACTTTAGCTTCTCCTGCATCATTTCAAGCCGAAAGGATAGATCTATCCCATAACTCCTGTTTTTCTCATCTACTTATTTGATTCTCGGTGAAATACCACTATTTGACTCTGAGAAGTGGATAGCCAGTGTTTTTATATAAATAATTTATTTCTGATTAGCAGTATCTGCATGGCACATGGTAAGTGAATAGTGGAAAGCTTCAGTTGCTGCATAACAAACCTGTTTACACTGTGGTGGCAGAGTCTGTTTACCCTTGAACATCTGTCATTAGGTTTAGGCAATTTCTCAGACGTACAGCCGGTCACTGGATATGTCTAACATAGTCTCTGTTTGTATTTCAACAGTAAAGTAAACTCAATAAATTTTAAAAAATTAAGATTGTCGCTATCTTAGCTGTTAGGTATGACCTGTGGTTTCCTGTTGAACATCATGATTCTGCTGTGTAATCATATGAAAAGGTGCTTTTATAACTAAAATGGCTTTTCATGGTGCACTTTCATCACAATATGAAATTGGGGGCATTAAATAAGGAAGTGACTACATAAAAATAAAAAGTACTATTTACAACACTTGGGGACTCATTATGACATTTCCGGAGTGCTGACAACCCTTGGATAGACAGGCCATCTAATATGTCCATTATAGTTCCACTGACATGCCCACCAATGACATTTATGACTAGGTTAACATATACTGAGAAAAACTGAATACGACTTGCCCAGCTGTGTAGATGCCTAAACCCTGCAAATAAAGAGTGAGACCTAAAGAAGCTTGGGGTCCTATAGGTTAATGTTCTTAAATGGATCACAGATAAATGGACAGTTTGTAAATGCCCAGCCATTTGGAATTTTATTAGCTTTTAAACAGTGTCTTGAAATTGTCCAGAAACCCTGTGTCAGAGTTATGGTAACACTAAAAAATCAGATTAAGACTTGTTTATATACTTGCAAGTTAGAATCGGTGTTTGCTTTACTTTAGGAGAAATCCGCAAGTAGTTTGGAACGAGCACGGATGTGGATAAAGAGGGTGCTAAATTGAAAGAGGTGTGTGTATGTGTGTGCGTGTGTGTGTGTGAGTGGGTGCACATATGGCCTCACATGACCTAGTTGTTTGTCCTCTTTTCCAACCCTCGGAAGGTTAGATTGAAATTCAGGTTAGGTTTTCTTTTGGCTGAAGGCAAGTAAGGATTCATTGTCTCCAGTCTAACAACTCGTGGTTCACGTAGGGCAAAGCCGCTGTTGGTTTAATAATATTGCAACATAGACTGGGCAGCCAAGCAGGAACGGATTGCATTACGTCCACCCCCATGTTCTCAGAAACACGAATCCAACACGCTTCTTTCAGTCCCACTATGTTGCAATAATAGTTTCAGAATTATCATAACCATAATCACATAATGTTCCAACTTAATGAATCTCCCCAGTAGGCAAACTACATGCCCTTTTTTGAAATTGTAATTTTTGAGTGCGGAGTGGTGGTGTGTTTGCTATATGTAACCGTGTGAGACCTGCTGATGATTTACATGGCTGTACCTCTCTGCCTAGGAAGAGATGGTAAGGACAGACAGAGCAGGTTAGAGGACATGTTAAATGCAAATACCTCTCCTCCCGTCTCCTGCGCTCTTGCAGAAACAATAGGCCAGATTCTGTTTGACATGGATGGGTAGTCTCTCTCCCTCTCTCTCTGTCTCTCTGTCTCTGTCTCTCTCTCTCTTTCTCTGTCTCTCTCTCTTTTTCTGCCTTCCTGTCTCTGAATACATTTCACAGCTGTCCGAGAGGGCTGAGGGAAACTTACTGCAAACATTAGCAGTCTGTAGCCTGGTCTTTTGTTGTTCTAAAGCTACAGAGGCTTAGAGGACAAGATAGAAATGCAGTTTTAAGACTAGCTAATACAGATTTGGTAATGAGCTCAGGGGGAGGGTTGAATTCATGCCAGCTTCATGTCGCAGTGGAAGGGGTGGAACAGGATGCATTTCATGCCTATCACTTTGAGGGATTCAAGTGTTGCACTCACTGAGATTCATCCAGGTGCTAGACAGATGGCTGTTTGTTTAAATCTGACGTGACATGACCCAAGAGTTACATAGATGGTATTCATAGACCCGTCAGAGGAGCCTGTCCTCTTTACACCCAATGAACGTAGCTAGTGAAGTCAGTTGTGAAGAGGTTTAATACCCTGAAATCTGCTAGACAAGAAAATCCAGATCGTACTGACTTAACAAATGTCTAAACCTCTGCCTTGACAGACAGTCTGGTCTGGTCCTTGTTCAGGTCTCAGGAGCTAATTTCACTTGTAGTAAGAGGCCTGGTTGCAGTTTTGGAAATCTCTGTTCCACTACAGACAGATGTAGTGGTAGTTGCTTTCTTGTCCCACTTCAGGTTCACCCCCTCTTCCCCAGATTAACATTTATTTTCTGCAGACTGTCTCCTTTTGATGTCACCCCCTCTCAGGAATGAAAATTGTGATTCTTTTTGGGTTTGAGTTCATCCAATTTATAATTTTACTTCTGGTTACAAATTAGGAAGGAGATTATCTAATCACTTTACATGATCACAACTCAGAACTTTAACTTTTGTTAATTTAACTCAAATCTGTGTGCTGTAGCGTTGACATTTTTGGCTGCTCAACATGGATTTTTGTTTCAGTTTTAATCTTTTATCAAGTCTTAATTTTATCCTTCTCTACAGATATTTTCTGCTTTGCTAGCAGCCACAGTCACTGTTTCTCATTATGTCCATTATGACTCACTGACTTTGATCAGATGAGTGTAGGAAGTGTTTGAAATACAAACTTATCATCATGGTTTGGACTGTTTTCATTTTGATCAGAGAGAATGCCATCTGACTCCCGAGGCACAGGTATAATCAGACACTTAACACCCTCAACCACGTAGCTTTCACAGTAAAAGATGGAATAATCTCTGAAGCATTTTCACCTTAATGCAATGCATGGTGTAAAGTTTGTGCAATGCAATATGTGCATTTTATCTGATGCCACCTAAATGTGAAATATTATTCTGGGGAAAACATCCTGACCTAGGGAGCTTAACACTACATTTGAAATGCACTGGTCAAAAGTAGAGTTTGACCGGTGTCATATGTTTTAATAGTGCTCAGTTACATAATCACAGTTTAAACTAATGCACACAATGTGTCGTGGATGAAGTAAATGTAGTCTCTATGACTATCTAGTGACTGCAGCTCTCCCACCACCCAATGACTCTGCAGGGTTTCCACTCAGTGCAAAGCTGGGGTGAATACATTAGAAGACAGAATAGAGAAAGAACAGCACAAAAGATGTCTGTAATGCAATAAGAATGAATAAAGGGCTTTTTAATGAGGAGGCCTCTCTTCCGCTGACGCTCGCTCTGCCAATCCAATTGTTTCATTATTCTGAGAGGGAAGTTAGAGCAGCAGGGCTTCAGAGCTGGGTTTACTGGAGACTCAGGTTAACAAGGTCAAAGCACAATCAAATCATCTGTCATAAGGACATTTGCAATGACTTTACATCATGTAAAGGTCATCCTTCATCCTCTACCAGCACTGCAGCGAACATCCACTGCGCTGGTTATTTTTTGACGGTTAACCAGAGACATTTCAGTAGGTGCTAGATCTTTTGAGGGAATGCTTCGGTCTTTATTAATCTTTAAATGAACCACATTTGCCTTGAACCTCAAAATATGCACGGTCGTGTCTGTGATATCAGAGATTTTTAGACTGAACACCTGAAAACAGAGATTCCAAACTTTGTCAAAGGGATCGAAGCTCCAAAACAACTGTATGAGGCTGGGTGTCTGACAACAATAGCCTGAAGCATCTGTTGAACAAGCAAATACACCTCAGTATCAGCTCAGTGTCCTATTCTCAGAATCACTCCTAAACTAACATTAGAGCACCACCAACTCTCATCAGGATGCTTCTTGTGTAACAGTCATATTAACAAAACAAATAACAGCAGAGGCAAAATGAAGAGCTTCTGTAAGTATATACCTTATTAAACACAGTGACATGTAAATCTTTCCATTAGTTTAAACCTATTTCAGTTTTTTGTGAAAAGCCATTGTTTTGTTTCTTGAACAGAAGCAGATTGCCACAGTTAATATATTAACTTGTGATTTCAGATTCTTTCTTTTTTCCCTTTGTATCCTTGCCTCCCTTTGTACTAGTGCCAGTCCATGAGAGAACACACACTGGCATTTGGGGTTTTTGCATGTTTGCAGTTCAGCCTGGCAAAAATGATGGTGGTTTGATGATAATTGAAGTTAAAGGCCATGTATGTAGCAGTTTTGACACTTTGTGACTCTGTGGCTCAGGGCAGTATCACCAGGCTTGGATCTCTCTAATAAGGCGCTGAGAATAACAAAACTCTGGTGTTATTAATTTCCTTCCACACTTTGATAATGTTGGCTGTAATTTGCATTGCAGCCTTGAGCGGTCTCTAATGACAAACCATCCAGCTGCAATCAGCTGGTCAACGATGAAAGTTTTCCAAAGCAGCTAAGGGAAAATTTCTCCTCAGAGGCGGCCATTTCCAGGAGTCTTTCAGCGTTTTTGTAGTTTCAGCATCCTATTGTAGATTTTCACCTGTGCTGGAGAGAAGACTTGCGGATTCACCGTGCGTGCAACAGGTTTGAGTTTATCTTTAGCACAAACAGAGGAATGGAGAATTTCATTTTGGTGGAGTGGCTGCAGGGCATGGCTGTTCAACAGGATTGAGTTATTAGCTATCTTTGCCTTGTTGCACTGCAGAAGGGAGCTGTACGAACGATGCTATCACGGATCATCCCCGAGTGTAAACACGCTACATGTGCTTCTTCAGCTCCATGTGCTAATTGGACTCTGAGCTTTTTATCTGTACTTGTTTTTCCATCACTAGATATTCCACGAGACCAAATGGGAATGAAATACCAGAGCAACAAAGTTTTGCCGGTTATCAGATGATTCGCTGAGAGCTGCATTACTGCTGATTTGAGAGTTGTTACTCACTGAGGTTTAAACCCACCAGACCAAATCCAGGGAAATTTGCAGTGCTATTTCTCCCTAACTTATTTTTCATTTCATCTGAACTTTGAGAGGGTCAGTTTGATTAGAAATGGTTTTGAAATTACTTTTTGCAGGAGGCTTTTTCAAGTAGGTTGATACCACCTGACTTACTCACTGTAATCATTGTAAACAGACACATTTTTTTGCATTTAGACTTAGAAAGTGAGGAGTGCTTATATTTGGATATTTCTTTTTAATATAATACTCTCATAGCATGTGTAATACATGGGTTGGTGCAGCCATTGCTCTTGTCTGTAATGTTCATGAAGTCATTCCTCCTTAATAAGGGCCTCAGCAATCTTGGATAGTCAATCTAAGTGGTGATATAAATAAACATTATTGGTGCATGTAGGTTTATCAGTGCTGTACTGGGAATTTTTGAATCTATTGTCTTACCAAGGAAACACTCCACGGGAAACACAAAAGGGGAATTTTGTACTAAGAAAATGATAACTGTGTTCTGACCAAGGCAGCTGCAGCCTCATACTCCAGAAAGCAGTTTTTTAGCAGAGAATTAGGCCTGTGGATTTTATCCCATTTTTTTCAGTGTAGTCACTGTAGGAGGGGATCACTTCACAGCCAGTTTGACCAGAGGGAATGATTAGAGTGTCCATTTGCTCTATCAATTTTCACATGGGGAGTATTTCATTAAGGGCTTGAAAAAAATCCAAGCCTGTCTTTTAAGTCAGGGAAAATACCCTAAGTATTATAAATGGCATAGGTCTGATTATCAACTAGAATATAATGCCATTCACGAGTTGTTCACGTGAACAAAACTCTGAGGTTAACATATGCATTTGAGTTATGAGACATGGGTGGGTGTGTATGTAAAGCAAATGAGAAGAACCTCATCATTTAAGCAGGAATGCATAACATTTTAGAAGTCTGGCAGGTTTGTGTCTTTGAAAAATTGATGACACCACTGTAAAATCTGAGGATCTATTCACTGGTGTGAGGAGATTTATTGCATTTGGGGTAAATGATCTTTGCCCAGCAACCAGAATAAATTAAGCTGAGTGTGGGAATCCCACACAGTACACTATCTGATTTACAGTACGGAGCAAGAACGGCAATATTGTGTTTATCATTGCTTCCCATGTGAGGCATCTTAAGTAATCGCTCCCAGTGGATGAGACGTCTCCTCTCATAAACAGAGCATATAAACAGCAAAAATTGATCACCGCTTTTGTTTATGTATCCATCCCCTAATAAGGCTTTATTTTTGCAGACTTAATATATTCAGTTCACCGCGAGGCACTTTGAGGGGTTTTCTTTCCAAGGTTGAGTTTTGCATGCTGATAAAAATCCTTCCTGGGCTCTCCAAAGGTCAGCGAGTGCTTTGATGTTGTTTGACAGCAGCATGCCCACATAACCTCTACCTGTCCTATGCAAGCCCTCCTGACATTTTTCTCAAGCAGAAGTGATGGATTGTCTGCAAAAGCAAAAGCATGAGCATATCATTCCTGGGTGAACGTCTGCTCGTGACAAGGTGGTGTCTGTGGAACGCTGCAGCTCTTCAGCCTGGCATTTTGGAAGAAATATGGAGCTACACAATTATGGATGAGATGCTACTCTCAATATTGAGATGACAATTGTTTATGACTGCTATTCCTTTGCGTTGGGTGATGAATCTGTCCGACGGCATGTCACTTTCACTTTTCTACACCATGTTTTCTATGCAGACACCTTTCTTCATGTCAGTTTACCTGCTACATGGCTGGCAGTGTTATGAAAACAATAAAACAGGGCAACGCTGTTTCACATTTCCTGTAGCACTATGTTAAGAAACAGTTTGGATGAGTGACTTGACCCATTGATTTCCGAGGGTCGGTTTTAAATTTTTCTTTCTTGGTACTCACCCTTATTCAACCTAAGCTAATGAGGCTTCAGCTGTCTGAGACAAAACAGGTGGTTATCTTCATCCTGGCAGGCACATGTAGGTTTGCTGCCAGTGTTGTACTCGCACATTCTCTGTCGTTCACCTGAGCAAGGGAATCATAATTTGAGCAAAGGAGAGAGACGCTAAGGGAGAGCTGACCGTGACTGACTGTGATAGACAGAGACATCTGTCAGCACCTTCGCTTCAAAAGTCACTTGTGGAATTCCTCCTTACACATGTGCTGAATACATTTTCTTTCTGAATATTTTCTTGAACTGTTTAGCGCCACCACGTTCATGCTCACTAGCAGTTTTCTCATTCATTTCAGTCAGTTTTCTTGAAATCATGTAACCATGAGTTACCACACCTTATAAGGAACATGGAACACATACCTTTCATGTTATTTCCTGCAATGTTCTTCTCTCTGATATGCTCTAATTTGGCGTCTTCCTCCCATTCCTTTGACAGACCGCCCTTGTAAATGAATAGTATATGTAAATGCTGCGAGCAGTGGGTTTACTGCAGAGCCTCAGCAGTATACCCTTGTTACCTATGACAGACAAGAAGGAAAAATGCCAATTTGGATATTCTGAAATCCTTCTTCTTCAGGGAAAAGTACATCTGAGCCTGAGCCTGCTTCCCCTTTCTTTTATCATCATGCTCTTTTTTCTATACAGTATATTGCCTTGCCTTGCCTTGCCTTGCGTTCCCTCCTTCTTCTTTTTGCTTAGTTTTTCCACTGTGTCTTTGTTCTTGCCGTCTTCCTCTACACTCTTAACTTCGACTTTGCTCCACTCTTGCTTCTGCTGTTTTTTTCTCCCTTCCCTTTCTCCCTCTTCGGTTCTCCATCCCTCGTTTCCTCTCTCCAGGGGAGTTTTGGATCAGAGAGGCATTTTGGTGCCAGGCAGCGACAATACTTCACGTTAATAAAAAGAATGGTTGGAAGCACAGTGGGAGCAGCACAGGAACATTTTTCCAGCTAGTTTGCCATGCCTTGTTTTGTTGCGGTGGGAAAGCGTCCGTATCTTTTACAGAACCGCTCCATCATCATCAGAGACAGCAGTTTGTGGTTGCTCTAAGACTAATATTTTAGCTGCTGTTCAATTACTTGTGAACTTGAAAATGACCTTCTGGTAGTTACATGACTTTAGTGAAAATGATGTTGAGTTGAAATTGGAAGCAGAGGTAGACAAATTCACTAAAGTGGCCCTCAGCAGCCCTCCTTTCCAGAAAGGTATCCAGTGGGCAACTACCTGCAAAATTGCCCCATTTGTTGATTTAGTTCAGAGCGACTTGAGAACATGTTGAGGCAGTTTTTCAACTAAACCACAGCTCAGCGTCTTCAAACATGAGTGATTTTGTATTAATCTAAATACTGCATGCCATCATTCAGACCAATGTCAGAGCCTGGCGGCAAGTCAAGAGGTCCCTGTTCTTATTCATTTGTCCAGTCCCTTGGTCCTAAGACTGCCGATACACTCTGCTCACTGTAATACAATTACAGTTACTTTACTCACTTACTTTCTGACGTTGCTTCACTCTTCTCCCGTGTGCCCACACCCTGAATAATTGAATCACACACTGAATAAATAATCAAATAGTCAGTAAGTGGTGGCTCCAAAAAGGAGCAAAGATTGAAGCTCTCCAGGATTATGTATTTCAAGTTACACATAGTAGAATGTCTGTATCAGTAGTTATTTCTTGACGATTACTTTTTTATAGAGAAGTGACATGTTTTGTATATCCCTACCTGTGGTTAGCTGCCTATCACAATGACATTTCTGATATGGGGGCACCATGTTGATATTGCTCATCTCATCTTATCATCCGCTCAAAACAGCCATGTCTTTTAGACACCTGAGAACTATTTTAATTTGTGGAAAAGGGGCATAATATGTCTCCTTTAGGCTGATCTGCAGACTGACTCTTCAGAAACTTACTGACAACTAGGGATGGGAATTGATAACGATTTTCAAAGTAAAACACCGCGATTTGACAAATGCGATGATGTGTGTATGTTTATATTGTCAGTCCCTTCCCATCCCTACTGACAACCACCTACAAACAAACAAAGTTGGTTTAATCACATTCATGAAATTAGAAATAATCCCTTTGCTATACGTTTCAATAGCAATTTTGTCATTTATAAATGAATGCAGCTGAAATAAGTCATCTTCCTAGATATTTAGTTTGAAGTTCAACAATACATTTGAAGCACTCCTTTCATGGCGGTGAAACTGCTACAACTGAATCAATAAAAATGCAGCCATATAAATAATTTGTTTATTCTGTCAGTGTTTACGGATAATATAATCATAAATTCACACCTTAGCTGAAAGACAGTAATTACGAGACAAGTCTATCAGCACATCATGCACTTCTCAAACTGAGAATGTAGGTGCTAAGTACATTCACAAACCAGTTTCCTCCCTTAACTGCAGCATATAGGAACATCCTGTCAAACTCTCACACTGACAGTGAGGTGGGCAAAAATCCCACGGTCGCTACTTAAAATGATCAGCTGTGAAGAAAGTCCTGCTGGTATTGGTCATTCTCTGAACTCATCAGCAGCACCGGACCATATTGTTATTCACATAGTGTGTTCAGCTGCTGAAGACGTCGTCATAGCAACCAGTAGATCTGTTGTTGGTGATGTTTATTGAGACCACTGTTTTTGTGTGTGTGTGTGCGTGCATGTGCGTGCGTGTGTGTTCGCTCGCGTGCATGGATATGCAAGGTGAGACTGATGTCTAATTGTTGGAGCTGCTGACCCCAGGGGCTTATCATCTGAACTGCTGATGACAGACTGAATCGCAACAGTGCAACACCTCTTTTCTTCTCTTCGGGCCTCCCATAACATTCAAATCACACAGACTAGATTGGGATCATTAATTCTTGAAAAGGAAGACGTCATGGAAGGAGAACAGAAGGCTGTTGTCTCCTGCCTGAAGCAGAAACGTGTCTGTGATCTAAAAACTGAATCGCTAAAAAGTACACCAGGGGAGTGTGATGTCGAGCATAAATTTGCATTCCAAATTGTTTGTGCTTGGTTCGTAATCTTTAAGTGAGCTACTTATCTGGAGAGCATAGCCAGACAGATCGCTTTTGTATAAGTTTTAATTTGGCGTTTGCAGCAATTAACAGTTAGTCATAAAAGTGCATTTTTAATGTCGGGGTCTGTTTGTTTTGGCTCGTTGTTAGATGACAATAACCCTGGAGAACAGACATTGAGCTGCTGGGCTCACACCAAATATTTGGGTCTGTATTCATCAAATATCTAAGAATTACTCATATGGATCCTCCAGTGAGCCAACTTAAAGTTTAACCTTAAAAACAGACAACTCAATTCTGTTAGCCAAAACAGGAGAGTTTTACTAGTATTTACTGTAAAATGGTGGAGTTAGTCAGAGCAGCTGTGAAGTGATTACATGCCACTTTAGACATGTGATCAGAAAGAGAAAGCAATTGCATATTAAGATTGAACAATGCAAGAGTGTTCTGTCAAAAACACAGCAATTCAGGAGTAAGTAATTTTTGAATGGAGGTGAAGCAAATACAAACAGTACTTATGCACTTCAGGTGATGTCCTCCCTCAGGGTGTATAACAGGTGTGCTACTCTGCTGCTCTCCAGATGCAATTCTTCACCAGGCTTCCCTCATGACACTATGTGGGTTTTGAGAGTGATGACTGTGGGACACAGCCCACTTCTCCCAGATTGTTTTCTAAAACTATAACGGCAACGGTGGTTTACATTTACTGCTTCCGCAGCCTTGAAGTCACGCAGTGTTGGATAAGGGAGGAGTTAGGGTGTGGTGGAGCATTAAGAAGATGTTGTATATATGCAAAGGCTGAGCTGAGTACAATACATTTTTTAATGCTTGTTTTGAAAAGTGTAACTTCAGAATAGTGGCCATAAATAATCCAGTATGTTTTTGGACAGTGACATCACTGATAAAGTATCAAACAAACTGGATTATTTAAATATTAATATTGTTCAGCTTTAATGTGAGAACACAATCTCTGATCTAAGGATATCAACCAACATTAATAATGCTGTTCCTTCAGTACTGTCATTGATGACATGTTTGTTGAAACCTAACTGGTGTCAACAAAACTTTGAATTAGAGAGCAGATGACAGATGCTTTATTATGCTGTCAGTGTTAGTCCTGACTATCAATGTCTAAATAGGTTCCAGTACTGTACCTTTGATAGTGTGGTGGTTTACATTTAAATCAGGGATTGTGCCTTTAAAATGGCTGTATTATGTAAAACCTTACTGAATATAGTGTAGATCAAAGAGCTACAAAAACAACCCGGAGTGCAAGTGAACATGTGCACCTAATGCATGATAATGTAAGACTGCTTAGCACTTCTGTGGATCAGTGGCTCTTTCTTCTAGACCTTTCTTTTAGATCTTCTGATACTGCATCAAGTTGCGAGGCATCAGTTCAACCACTGATCTGATGGCAAAACTGAAAAACCAAGTTTGTGTGACATTAGCCATAGTGCCCTTAGTTTTCACCCCAAAAAAGGGTGTAGCAAATATTATCGAGTTCTGTGGCCTTGTTTGAGGTTAGAATAATATTTTGATCTGGTACTGAAGTAGAGCAGCTGAGCAAAGCTCACCCATAATGATGTACTTCACTTTCTTCCTCAGTCCCTACCTCCCAGTACGGCATCACTGCAGCTCAGCATCTGAAACCATGAAGCGACATCAGAGGACAGATGACATTCTCTGTTGGAGACTTAGAAAACCTTTGGAAATTACTCTTTCAGAACTGATTTATACGAAAGAATCTGCTACCGCAATAGTTAAGTTCTGGTTAGAGTTCAATTTAGTAACAGTTTGACTTTGATTATTGTCATGGGTAAAAGTTACAGGCTTTGCTGAATCATTCATCCACATCAATCACCTCCCGAAGAGGTTTAGCATTGTTCAAACAATATATTGCTACTTTTGCCTTTGTGTTAGACAGAAGAGCTATAATTCACATGGCCTCTCGAGGTCCATGTCAGGTAGACATAAATATAGATTGTTGCAGGCAATTGTACAAATGACTTGTGCTCTTATTTTTCTTGCAAGGCAGCCTCCAAACTTCCCAGGAGCGCAGGCTAAAGCAAGTTTGTATTTGCCTCATTTCACACACTTGCAAGATGAAAATATGCACCAGGCAATGGAATTTTTAGAGGTTAGCCAGTAAATCAAGCCCTCAACCACTGAACACTAATATAGTGCTGTTATAATACGCTTGTTGATACGCTCGTGACCCTCCTTGTATTCAATCAGTCACCAAAAAGGTTTTGTGCCTCAGCTTACACGTTACTCAGTGGTTTGTGACTGAAATACAACACAGCCTAATGCAATACAGTGCTTTGTTAAGCAGAGGGACATCTCCACTGGTCAGATTTAATTTTGTTTTCTGATTAATAACGCCACACAAATTGAACCCTTTCCATAATTGCGTGAGAGGGATGAGGAACATTGTGATGGGGTGGTGATGGGGGCGAGTGATTAAAAAGCAAATAACATAAAAGTGGATCCTGTACCTTGATGGTCTAATAATTGAGATGTTCCCATATGGGGTCATTTTGGGGTGTTAGACGGTTTAATGGACTAGCATAAAAGCCGGCGTCTGGGCCGCAGGATATGGCTCATAAGCCATCGGCAAGCCCTCCAATGCCTGGATCAATGAAGGACAAGGCAGCAAAAGCCCATTAGTGGATCACAGCAGCTTCAAGCTACTGTGAAACACTTTCTAGGCTCGCACACATACAAATGCTTCACGAATGGCCAGCTTTATTTATCTGCTCTGTCAGATGAATCAATAGTTGCTGATTTGATAGCAAAACTGCACTGATCATCATCCATCCACACAAGCACACGGACGCGCCCACACACACCTTCCATCCGCTTGCTTTTCGAGCCCTGGGAGAGCAGCATGTGTGAAAGCATTTAAATGAGCAGCAGATCATGGCTGTTCCTCACTTCTTTGCAGATATGAGGCAACTTTTCAAAACCTTGTCTGATCACTGCTTGAAGAGATACTGTACCTTGACATTTTGAATTTCAGTGCTTTCGGTGAGGATCAGTGACAAAAGCTAATAATCCATTTTCAGGGGAAACAGCGGGGCAAAAAGTGAAACTCTTTCCCTGTGACTGTGAAAAAAAGTGATCTGTAATCCAAAATACTACGCTATTACACGGAAAGCTCTTGTGCATGTACTCTCACTCTTTATGTCTGATCTTGTGATCGAACCAATCCGAGGTGTGAAAACGAAAGCTGGACACGTAGCCTTGCTGCAAATTTCATTTGCTCTGTCATATTCCTTCGGAACCAGATGAATAGCTTCCAGCTGTTTGATGTAGATTAATGGAGTAATTGCATTCCTTCACTACATCACCAATTACTCCTTTGATTGATGAGAACTTTTGCAAAAGCTAATAAAAATACAGCCTGGAATGAAAGAATGAGTGAAATAGCCCATATATTTTACAGACAAATATAGGCAAGTTTCACGTTTCCACAATTGGCTGGAATATTAAACACAGAGTTGAACACTGTCGAATGGTCACAGTTTAAAGAGACTGTTCCTGGTGTCCAACAGGAAACAAAGTGGTGTCCCGTGTCATCTCCTGTGCATGTGGACCCATTCTTTCTCCTAATGTTGAAGTTGTTGCTACGTCACTTGACTCTTTTTGCTAATTACTATGACAACAAGATGTTGCTGCTCAACAATGTGAGCTACTCCCATTGAAGGTCTCTGTCAATCAAAACCATAACAAAAGAGTTTGATGACACTGTGAATACACGTGGGTTCGTGGCTGATTTGTCACTGCCATCTTATTGTTAGGTCAGGATTCCATCAGTGTTCATTATTCTGAATCATCAATAGACATCCTGACATCTGCAAAACAAACAGACCTGATAGTTCAAACCAGTAAAAACACTGGATAAAGCAGTTTCACCTCCGTAATCCCTGTTCTTGAGTGGACACTGAACCTGTGAGAGCAGCTGCTTGCTCTGCTTGTTTCTGTGATAACTTAAGAGCCAGACGTCTGATGATAAAATCTGCCATGGTTACAGGTTGTAGCTATAAGGTTGAAAGGTTATAAAAAGTGACAGCGACGTGAGTTAAAAAAGAGAGGAAGTCGTCGACTGCAAACGTTTTAATGTTGAGACATCTGGCCCACAGCTGGTGATTATGGAAAAAATTGTTTCTCAGTGCTCACAAAATCACTTCATTGTTTGCTTTTATCACCTACACTTTACCTGACAGCCCTGCTCCTAGTCCATGCACTTCAGTTGACAACTTTTTAATGCTTCATATTCAGCCGGCACTTGAACTTCTGTTAGTTCCCCAACTTTACCTATTTGCAGCACAAGCAAGCAAACTATTCATTCTTTTTAGTAAGCTGAAGTCTTTCTTGACAATGAGTATGTCCCTCTGCCACAGGCTCTTTATGCTAGGCACTCTGTCCTTGTTCCATTCACTCCTAACAATTCTGATACTATATCCTTTTTAATGGCAACTGTTGTGCTGATGTCAAGAATGCATTGCATGAAGGTTCAGCTTCCGCTATTGCATTGACCACCTAACCTGTTCTTCTGTGTGCCTTAGCTGGTCTTTGAACATGTTACACTTGTATGACAAAGTGACTGGGTAAAGAATGCCAAGACATGGAGGAAAAAATGCAGTCATGACACTTTTGCCAAGGTCTGTGGGGACAGTTTGACAGTAAGGTTACAGGGACTCTCCAAGTTAAACAGATTTCTCTTTCAATGAATGCAACAATGACGTGTGTATTGGTGTAAAGTGTTGCCAGCAGTGTAGGTGTGAATAACTGAAATCTCAAATCCGTCCTCCAGGAATTACATTTACATACATGTATGAATTGCAGCAGTTATGTACAAAGTGTAACTGTGATTTCCACTGTAGTATTTATTTTTGTAAATGGCATGCACAGGTACGAAGAGAGTATTTTAGGTTGACAATAGACACATTAGTTTCTAGTTGCCAACACCAAGACAGACAAAACAGTTTTTGTGTATGCACATATTCAACAGTTGTGTGTAGACCACTGTTGAAGGGACCTTTAACCATCACCAGTCTCCCTGTGTTGTGTCTGTTACAAACAGCAAGGAAATGTATCAAGTTAAATCCAATTTGATTTTGTGGCTCCTACAACAAAGAGCCCAGCGCAATCACCCCAGCCTCAGGTATTCATCAGAAAATGGAGTTTGCTCAGTTTTAGTGGAGTCTGCTCAGTTGGTATCAAGTTCAGTAACTGAATGAATGTACTATATGTTCCACCTTTCACCAGTGTCTCATAATGTGGACTCTGTCTCTTTGAACTTTTCAAATCTGAGCTAGCTCTCCCGCCTATAGATTCACACTGTAAGTCACATCAATACATCAATCTGTCATAGCAAACAGAGGCAGGGCTATAAATATGGGCTGTATTGACTCTGTTCTACCTCTCACTCACTGATGGTGTTTTTTTTTTTAATCTCTGAATACGGAGCAGCCAGGATCAATATTTTTCCATTAGCAACAGCATGGGGATTAGATGGCTGCGTGGTAACAGATGGGCCAGCTGCAAAACAATGGGCAGTGGCTACAGCCACTTAGTTAATTAGAAGATATTTGGTTTAATTCCCCCCTGAGGATCAGAATGGTGAAGGTTGGGTTGACATCTCTTTGACTAACATAAATACTGCTCCCGCTAAAAAAACCCTTTTAACATTCTGGCAAGAAGGAAACAATACTGGATTTTACTTATTCAGTGCACTTTTTATTCTATTATGATCCCAGACAGCTACAGGAAAAAAAAAGTAGTATTAAAAGACAATGGCAGCACAATAACCCTTAGTAATATCTTTCCCACACACACCCCACTAAGTGTAAAGACATAAAAATAGACATTTGTTTCATTAGAACTATGCTATGCTGACCTGATTTGAGAACGGCTGAAGAACTGAGTGAGATAGAGAAAGAAATGGGAAAGAAAATGAAGATAAATTTGCTCTAGTGACAGTGAAGTGGTTCCTGAAAGTGCCTAACTTTTTGCATATAGCTTTACCTCTGCTGACTCCCTGTCTTAACTGATCAGTCAATTTCACACAAAAGCATAAACGCAATAGAAGAATTTTGAAGAGGTTTAAATGTAAAACTGCAAAAACCACTGCAAAATTGTTGCTAGTCTTCATTGTGACTTGTAATTAATGTAGCCATGCATAAAAAGTAACCTAACCATCCTTTTTGTTATGCATTTCAATGTACTGGAAGTTTTCAGTTAAGTAAGAAGGCACTGTTGAAGACTTCTTTCCTTAACCATATTTTCCACAATAATATAACACAGGAAAACTTTGTGTGTATGTAAACATAGTCTCAGGAGCTGAGAAGTTGTTATTGGTGGTGTATCTTTTTAGATGTACTTTAACATTGTTTTCATGGATTTAAGCAGAGCATGAAACCCAGACAATGGAGAGATGGTTGTTTTTGACTTTGTTCTCAATATAAGACTAGGAAAATAATAATAATAGCTATTGTTAATGTTATGACCTTTTATGTGCGACAGAGGTGACTCATCATTAAGTTTCATTTCTGTTACAAAAAAAAAAATCATTACTTTTGTTTTGAAGCCATTATCAGGTTCTCTGAAATACATATTGCATAGTAACAGCATACTTCTTTGTGTTCCCTTGAAGTGTACAAATATACAGAGGCAGACGCTGCATGCACTGCATTAGAAAGAGAAAGTTATGAGGGAGCCGAGTCGCCAAATATACAAGAGATTAACAACAGGGAGTGGGAAATAAACAGACACATTCAAAGTATTAACATGAATCCAAAGACACATCCAGACCACAGTTCATCCACCAACCGCTGGTAGAATGATTTCACCTTCCTTCACTACCTTGGCTCTGATCTTCAGTATCTTGAAATGATAATGACAGCTGCAGGGTTCACATTGACAATTGAAACAACTGCAAAATGTTTTTACTCTAAAGCAGGTATGTTACATGTGCTCCCTTATAAACAATTCAGGAATCAGTGAAATTGTTGAGTCAAATAGCGTTTAGAACAGCGTGTAGTGAAGGTGAGGAGATTATAAACAAAAAATGACACATTAGCTCACGGTGTTAAACTTATGGGCTCTAATAACCTCAGTAGAGTTCTCTTCTCCAACTGGACACACTGGTTCGGTCTGGGTTCGTGCCAAATATGCAAAACAATATATACATGGGCCGCTGCTACTTAATGTACACCCCTGTATTCCTCTCTTTCTTTTATCGCATGTGCGTTCTCTCTCTCTCCACTGTTTTCTCTCCCCTGTCACCACTGACAGCTGTGTGCTTCAGTCATTCATATAAAAAAAAGGACAGATTTTTTTCCAAGTGCAGTATAGTTCCGTTTTAATTGCTTTAGTACCGCGGTACCTTTTAAGTACCGTATACCTAACCATCTTAAACTGTATCAATATATAGTTTTATTAAACTGTTCTAAAGCCTCGTGCTGCAATATGTGAAGATTTGTAGAATCATTTCTTGTAATTGGAAGATTTGAAGAATCGGTAGAAAAGTAATTGCTCGGCTGGAATTGGAGTAGGATTGTGGCATTCCTGTGATAATTTAAAGTAATTTAGCATCTGGGATGGTATGCTGCTTTGGTGTTACAAATTTCATGTTTCCAGAGGATGAGGTGCAAATTGGAATTTTGGTAAGGTACCCAGACTCCAGCACAGAGAGCTGGATAACAGGGATTTCGGGCGAGTCCCCGTTCGCTGTCCATCAGCAGCTTCGTACAATACAGAGGTGCTTGTCATTAGGACAAAAGAAGAGAACATCAGCCCATGTTATCCAGCCTGTTCAATGGGGATTTTTTTTTTTTTTCGAACGGGGGTAGAGGGGTGTTACGTGTTTCTTAAAGAGTGGAGATAATCTGATTAGTAATGTGATACACTGCCGGAGGGAGGGCGGAAGCACCGAAGCCTTCTGAGGAAAGAAAGTAGTGCACATCTCTCGTCACATCTCTAGAAAAAGGAGGTAAGAAGCTAAGTGTTGTATTATGGGATTGATAGACAACAGGCACAGTTTTGTTTTTTTTACCCCTAAGAGGGTTTGGTAATTTCTATTTCTGGGATGTTCCACTGGGCCAACAGGGATTGGCACTCTGGCTGTTTTCCGTTTTGACATGAATATTTATGAGCTACATAGACAGTATACTGTCATCAACCTGCTAACTTGTATAACCACAGTCTACACCACCTCTCACTTTTTGCAGTTCTATAGTGGTTGAGGCCAAAATTATAGTTTTCAGTCTGCAGCAAGCACCAAATGAAAACAGAGAATGACATTTTTCTTTTAAGGCCTTGAGGCGGTGAACAGCAGAACATTTGAAAGTGAGTACATACCTTTGATGGCCACTAACAATTCTGGTTGGACTTTTTCTCAGTATGGAGGGAAAGACACTACTTGGCCATTTGAAACAGCAGGAAAACTTTGAGACAATTGTATTGAACATTATTTGCTTAGTCTTGTTTTCTTCTCTATCTCCTTTACTCAACAGCACTTTAATTCTGCTCATTGGAGACTGACCGTCTTTGTCATGTGTGTTATCAGCTCTGCACACAAGGCCTGCACCCAGTTTGTTCTGTTGTAGTTCATTTATTTTCAGAGAGTTGGTGGATATGCGATTTCAGACTATAAGTGGGCCAATCAAGAATTTAGTAGGGCGCACTACACACACACAGACAGCATATGTAGGCTGTACTATATTGCACACACACAAAAAACACTTTTTAGAATCACATAAAAGCCAGAGCTCTGTCTGTACACAGGCAGTGTTGAAGCCAACTGTAACTATACATTCTGATAAATCATTAGGATAATAATGTACTGTATTGCATTTAAGAATATTTGGTTTTGTTAACCTGTTTTTGTGTGTCTGCGTGAAGCAGGTAATAAGTCAGAAGTGCTCTGCATAATTGTATGGCGTTGGCTGCTACCCTTGACTTCACCGCAGGCAAAACAGAGCTGTGTGGTGGTTCAGGTCTTGATGCTGCAGGCTTTATGGAAGGACTAGTCCCAAGATAGGCTTGTAAAGTTGAAAGTCTGAATGCTGAAGTGTTAATATTGTTCACTCCGACCTTTTGTACATTATTTATATCTTAATCTGTCTCATTTCTGCTGCTCACTTCCAGGTACAGTGGAGATGACTCATAGTGATCACATCTGTCCAGGTCAAAATGTAACACTATAAGTGGATGATTGTTATAACCAATCTTCATCTGTATTCTCTTCATGAATATAAATGTATGAAAGGGTCTGTTTCGCTGATTTAAAGATAAACTTCACTGTGACCCCCTCCTGCTCTAGGCCTATTCTGAATGGTCTGGGTGAAAGCCTGAAACTCTACTAGCATAACACACCTGCTGCTGTGAGAAAGCATGGTTGATACTGTACAGAAGCAGAGCAAGAACAGAAGGCAAAATATCTCACTGGGTCATGGCAGTGAAGATATCATATGGCATGTAAGTGTGCACAACACGTGCACATGGATATACACAATGAACTCATGCTGGCAGAGTAGACAATTATTCACACACTGCCAGTCCAAAAACCTTGGACTCCAACAGTCTAAACTCTTCCCCCATTGGTTGTCATTTATGAAACAATCCAACATTGAATGCTATAAGGGAACTAACTACATGGTTATTATGATTATTTAAACTTTTTGCAGTTGCAGGCTTTTTGATCACATTGTTTCTGTTGTATTTGGAACCTGGGTCTTATTCACACAGGGTCTCCAGACCTCTCTGCATTTATAGACATGGCTTCAACAGGTTAATCATCTGTTGAAATGACAACTTATGTCATGATAAGTGTTGTGTGTGTACAAATAGTGAATCAAAGACAACTTGACTTTCAGTTTGGTTCAGTCAAAAACTCATCTGAACTCACTGAAGATGGTTCATCAGTACATTTTAATTGCGATTGTTTCTGATACATGACTACATTCATAACAATAAGTGAGAAAGCATCAAAATCATCTGTTATCACCTGCTGCAGTGGCTTGTTGCCGCCTGCTTGGTGGATGCAACCAGTGTTTGTTTTAAATCACAAGACTTTGTCCAACTTGTGTGATGTGTGTGAGTGTATGTGTATGTGTGTGAAGCTTAAGAGCTATGTATAAACTGGCATTCATTTGCATGAAAGTAACTTAAGATGATGTACTCGCCGACATTAGAATGCTAGTTTCTCCCAGTCTTTTCAGAAAATATTTTGCATCAAAGATTCATAGAAAATCTTCTCTAGTTCAAAAGCGATGTATCCATTAGAAGAATTTAGTAGAGAAATGCTACAAGACAAGCTGAGGCAGGGAGACAGAAAAAAGCTTTACTGTGTAGAAACGGTGGCATTTTTAGAATATCTTGAATTATTAAATCAGGTAGCAATAAACCCAAATCTAGAGCTGCATTTGGTTCCACATAAAACATGTGCTTCAGGACGTTGTCTTTCCCTGACTCAAGGAGAGGAATCCCCAAAATACCCAGATGAAAGATGGCTGTCAAAGTGCATATTTTTCACAGATTTATGTCAAGAAGGAACAATATCCTGCCTTGATTTCTTCCCCACCAGCACTGATTCCAAAAGTGTGGCAATTCACCACAATGCAATATTGATGTAACTGTGCTATGGCAGGGAAAACCGCTACTTTTGGAGATTTTTGCAACTGTCACCCATAGAAGTACACCATGTTCAGCGAGTATTTCTGGCTTGCTTCTGAGCTCTGTTATTACACTTATGTAATCTCAGTATAGTATTATAGGAAGCTACTTCCGTATTAGTAAATTTTTGTTGTTTTTTACTTATTTGTAGGGCATCTCTTAAAATCTTAAATATAATGTTTGATTGTATAAATAGATTGTTGACTTATCTATTTTCTGTGCTACGTGTTAGTCGCTGCATTCAATACTTTTATCTTATCAACACATCATTCAATCAAGTTGTTGGATCCATATTTGTGTTCGGTCACACCAGGTTTGTTATGGCAACACTTCCACACAGTAGTTTTTAGAGCCTTTTGATTCCATCTCTCAGATTTTTTGCTGTTATTCCCATGTTGCGGTCCAGAAAGCCTCACGACTTGTATATCACTAATCTCCTCACTTGGGTGATTGCTGAGGGAAAAACATCACTGGAAGGAAATGTGCTATGTTGCTGTGTACCAAATGTTGCCTTGGCTTTGAGTTTCCCTGTCAGATGACTATGATGTCATGTCAGCATGTTCTCATGTTTTCACTCCATCCTTCAAATAGTCAGTGCAGGAATTAAGCACCAAGCTGATCACAGCTGAACTGAGCTCAAGAGAAAGCTTTAAATGGCCATTAAAACTGCAGGAGGCAAGTTGGAGGAACACATTCAGACAGTTGTAGCTCCCCCATGTCTCCATCTCTGGAGAAAACAGCAGAGACATAGTTTTATCTCTCCAGATAGTTATCCGTTGTCTCTCTCATTTAGGTTCACCCCACGCATAGTTTTGCTCAGGCCTGTTGTCTAACTGCAGTACATAAACTGTACTGGACAGGGAGGCTTTACCTGAGTACAAGCCAGAATTGGCATTATATTTATTGGTAATGAACAACAGCCTTTCTGATATAATATGCTGATTTTGTGCTGTGACACAGTAAAACATAAAAACCACCCTTACTAATGTGCACTGAGTGCTAATTCTGAACTTCATATGCTGATAATGAGATTTTCAAAGGGTTGCTTAATTGGTGCTTTTGGTGTGTGAGGGGTGAAGATCCATTTATAAGCGCAGCACTGAATTTCCCAATCCATGAACACTGGTGCACCATGGCAGTGAAGAAGTCTGGGTGTCTTTTCAGAGGCAGTGTGCTGATGCAAATGCATGCTGGCATTTGCTGACAATGGAAAAAATCAGGCTCTTATGTTGGCTTGATGAGCCGTCCTGGGAAAAAAGGGGAGAGCTTGCCGACTGAATTCACTAGTGCAAGCGGCGACTGTACACAGTCTCTGTTCATCACCCCGAGAAAGCATGATTATCTCCCCCTTAGTCAACCCC
>OMNW01001394.1:20160-41989 GCA_900303245.1 Selene dorsalis | reverse complement strand
AAAAGGCAGCATATTCTCTCCATCTGGAGCTTCTGTTCCTTGTTTTAGTCAATGTGTGTTTGAACACAGACAGGCATTCTTGAAACTTTGAAGACCCAGGTAAGGATGGAAGACTAACAGACAAGTTTTATTTTTCCAGTTATGCCCACTGGAGTGTGTGTGTCTGTTATTTTTTTATGTTTTTTTAGGTGATAGGTGAGAAGTTAACAGTGTCAGGGAATGAGCCACTGATTGGAGGAGTCACTTTGCAAATAGTGCATGGCCTGTGGGTGCAACTGGAAAGTTTATAACTTTGGTATCCCTACAGGTTAAATCAAAGAACACTCCAGAAACTCTCAACCCCCAACAACACATTAGAATGCACCACTTCTCACTGGTATTTTCTTATCATAGAAAACATGTTTTCTTCAGCAAATTCAGTAAAAAAAAAATGTAAATGATTAGATTTTTGTGGGAAACTCTCTGGAACAGTCTGAAAGGACATGGCAGTTCCCTAAGCTCCACTTTGGCAACCTCTGCTCCAGCAGATGAAAATTCCAAAAGTTAATACAACCATCTGTTAAAATACTGTTCTGGAAGATTCTTTTCTTCTGTGAACGTCTGTTATCTTAATGCCCACATATTGTTCAAACAGATCTTTTTAATTGGAAACAAACGGTTTTTGAAATTTGGGGACATGTTCCTTAAATTTAGCCTGTGTGGAGCCTAATCCCAGAGATGGGGAAAGGCCTTCATTTTTGGCTGAGAAAAGTACCTGTGTGTTTGTGTGTGCGTGCGTGCGTATGCATGCGTGTATGCGTGTGTTGTATTTGTGTATATTTCCCAGCACCATTTGTTTTTCAAAGTGGGTTGGATCATCTTTGTTTCCTGCTGCTGAGAACACATGTCATCCATGAGAGCTGTGTTTATTTGCCATACCTGTTGCCCCTAAAGCTTCTAGGGTCTCCTTTTGCCTTATTCTCTGTTTGTCTTAGTTTAGTGTTTCAGCTCAGTCACAACATACTCACTTTCAGACAGCTTTCCATTCCTCTGTTGCATTTATGGACAAAATCCTCTGGCAGGGAGCTGTCAATTAATTTGTTTGACTTGTAGTCAGGAAGTTGTCAGAATGCCAGCATTAAAGTTTAAGTTTCGGTCACTCACAACTGAACGCAAATGTGTGGATGTTCCCTCCTGAAGCCTGCTGCAGCGTAGTCACTGAGATGATGTGCAGACAAAAGTTAATGCATATAATGAGGAAAATCTGCACTTTATAACTACATAACATTGTAGATCATTATTCCTGCACTGACATTAATTGGTGTGCAGTTAATTAACAGAATTATAAATGTCTAACGCTGGATGAAGAAATACATTTATAATGGTTTATCAAACTATTTGGTACATTTATACCTTCACTTATGCATACAATAGTTTGCACATGTACTAATGGTGAATGTGTTGATGTTTTATTTAGTAGTTAACAAGTAGCACATACCTGAACTAACCATGGATGCAGTAGAAAGTATTGCATTCAATAATTTCAATACTACATTATTGACAAGATACAGCAGTATCATCAATAATCATTTAAACATATAGAACTGTCTTTATAAGTTACATACTAGCTAATATCAATGTAGGAATAATGTTTTACAAATGTTCAATTAAGCTTTTGAGAAATGCTTAATGTGTGTAGTTATTAATGTTATTCAAGTCAGAGCAACACAAACTGTTGTGTGACATGAATCCAACATTGGTCACATTTCCCAGGAGGGTGTGAAGATCGACTGGAAGACAGCTGGAGAAAGATCAGGAGGGTCATCCACATCTGATACCAAAGACAGGGATTACAGACTCCCCCCATATACAACCACTTGTTATCACATAACCCAAGAACCAGATTAATGTCTCACTGTGACACCTGAAAGCAGCTGCACTGAGTGAGCCAGTTACAACCCCCAAACCCTAGAAATCTTAAGTTGAAAATATCTTGCATTGCCATTTACAACCTAAATGCTTTCTCATTTGAAATAAATCAAAACTGTTCTCACTGGGAAAGTATTGAAACAACCATTTTAGCACAAGATCAAGCAAATAAAAAAAGAAAGAACCGTGTTCAGTGGAGACACTCTGAGAATTAAATCAAGGTAGTTGGGGTTGATGGGGTATTGCATTACCAATTTTTCCCTCCATGACTGCTCCTCTAAGCAAAAAATCCAGGATGGAAAACCAGCAGCTGCATTTGCCAGCGTTGCACGCTTGTGGCCCCATATGGCAGTGAGAAATCACAGAAAATTTTTGACTATTTGACAGCCAAAAATCCTGCAAGCTGACATCAGTTACTGAAGCCGCACATTCATAGGCAGCCTGTGATTCACATGCCAGAGGATGCCAAAAGCAAAAGAGAGGCTAAAGACCGCTGCAGCTCTCACTGGACAAAGTGCTTAGTCACTTCTGATTAGGAAGCACTGTACTTTACTCTAAAGATTCAATTCATTATGGGTGGGAAAGTAACCATGCTGACTCAAGGATTTCTCACACTGTTCCCAGGGGAACGCCCACAGTGTGATTCAGGCTGATGAAAGGGATGAATCCTCAACAAGTCCTCGTAGTGAAAAAACAAAACGGGTCATCCAAGGTCTGGTAAAGTCTAGGGTCTCTGTAAAAATATGAGTGGGGGGTATTTTGTAAAGAACATTCAAACTATTTGTTTGAAATATCTAAATTAAGAAGTTCTGTGTTTTAATTCTTATTTCAAACTTTAGCTTCATAGAGCTTTCATAGTCAGAAATGTACTGATGTTACTTCAAGGCCCAGGGCTTTGAAAGTGACTGAGCATTATGGTCCACTTTAAAGGTCACATATTCTCACTGTAATTAGTGCGTTCCTTTCTTTTTTTTTGCCTTGCATGGCATATATCAGATTCTAACCAAAGTTCAGTCATTTCCTTCTCTCAGTTCATTGATATTCTTTTTGAGTTTTACAAAGACTTCATCTCCACTTTCCTGCTACAAAGTCAAATAAATCTTGCATGCCTGAAAATAACTCTTTCGGTTCCAGTCATAATATTGTCAGACTGGGTCCAGACTGCGCACTCAGGAAATTAGGAAAACACTCAGGGAAACAGTGGTGTATTTTCTTGTCCTTGTGCTGCTACCCAAGGCGTTTTGAGAACTCGCTGGAGGAAACTTTAAAGAGGTTCATGGCACGGAAGCCCCGGATGGTACTGTGATTCTGAGAGTCTTATTCAGATTTGCCGTTGCACTGATATTGCATTTTTCAAAAGTTCTCTCTCCTGCAAGACTTGCGTTAAAGTTGCATTTAGCCTCTCAAGCTAAAGGAACCCAATAGAAGAAGTAGAAGAAGTAGAAGAAAAATTACATCTGGAAGACTTCATCCCCACTTAGAATTTCCCCTTTACCTCCTTTATGCTGTGTTGACTTTTCCAGTCATGGAGGAAAAATGAGCGCGCTCTGGAAATCGGAGGATTCCACATGGTTACCGCAAGTGGTCAAACCTTTCAGCCTGAGCCAGTGCTCTCATCATTCTGCTATGTGCATTTGCATAAGCAAAACCTGTATGAGGAACTATCTGAATCAGCATTAGCAGCTGATTCTCTGTGACAGTGGTATCCCAGAGCTGAGGCCTATGAGTGCATATGAAATTACTTTACACCCCAAAACTTCAAAATTTACAAATCTTTAAAGCATGAACAACACTGTCATTGTTTGAAAACCTCATCACATCTGAGATAGCTCATACTGAGTGTAATTGTCCATAAAGGTGACAAAGGACAGATAAAAAACTTTGCTCTTTGTCTAACAGAAGCACTTATTTGACTTTACTGTTTATTACAACTTTTTCACTGTGACCATATGCTCTTGTAGCTTTTCTTTCCTCCTAATCATATTGCAGTTTACAGATGCTGCAATAGAAATCCCCCCTGGGAGATCTGAAGTATTATATCTTTTTGATAAAACACTGGTTCTTGGTCACCACCTGTCTGCCAAACCATATGCCAATCATATTATTCTGACGCAGGACAGTGCACATCCCAACAGTCCTTCTGAATCTGAATTATTTGCCCCCAGTCTTATATAATGAATATGCAGCAACCTAATGGCTTGCAAATGAGGGAGAAGTCTGGAACAGTGCCACCACAGAAATAGCTGCAAAAACTTTTTGCCATCTCCTGTTTCCTTATTACCAGCTCAGCCTCTTAATTCAGATTCCCTATCAGAGCGTATTTATTTTGCACTGAACAGACTACCATGCTGGCGCAGTCTGCATTTGTGAGATTATTTCTAATTAAATTATGTGTACTTTTTATTTACAAAGAATAACTATAAATAAAAAGGGGCCAATCAAGACAGCTGCATGCTACACACTGAAGAGTATGAAACTTCTGAAAGGATCAGTTCGCTGTTTTTCAACCTAGATCGTTTTAGATCAGAGATGTCAAAGGATGTAGTTATGCACTAAAATATAGAGCACCATTTGAGCATCAGTTGAGAGAGTAAACATCCTGTACCCACTAAAAATCTTGGTTATGATGCCATAGAATGAGGCAGCAGTAATTCAATAACCAATCAAAAAGAGGGGTGAGGTCTAGTTCCCAAAACCTACTGCCAATTTAAAGTTTAATGATGGTTTCAGACAATAGTTTGACTTGTTACCTATTAAATTAAGTGTAACAGATGTCTGTCTACATGTGAACATCCTCACTAGCCTTGTATCTAAAGCCTAAATGATAGGAGAGTGAGAAGCTGCACGCTCAGGGTGCATGTTCTCATCAGCAAATTTGTACAGTGCACAGTGATAAATGATGTGAAACAATATTTTAATAAGCTCTGGGCTGGGAAATGGAGAACCTATCATTTAAATCAGCTTGAGCATTCCTGTGATCTTTTGTCATGTTTGCTATTTTCTTTCCCAGAAAAGAACAGCTTACATTTGCAATGCAATCTCAGATCTATGCACTATCATTTGTCTAGTCCCCGTGTTGCTGGCCAGATATTGCTGTGTTTAAATCCAGCCATACTGCCTTGACAACATCATACCACAGATATATTACACAGTCATTGACTGAGTGTGTTACCCCTGGCCTCACTTTGTCCTTGATGGCAGGGCTCTTCCTTAAACTGTAATTTATTTGTTGTTCACTTGTCACTTGTGTTAGTCATCAACCATGCATTTTACTTCAAGCGATAGCTCATCCGTTTAGCATTGCTTAAATGAGAAAGATGTTAGCTTAGGAGAGTAATCCCTGCAGCGTGCACTGGATGAAATGCTTTTCAGAAATATACTATTTTGCTGAAAAATATGGGCAATATAGAGCAGATTAAACCGTGCATTCTGCGAAACGAGAGGCAGAGAGGAGGTGCACAGTCGAGATTTCCATTTGTGCTCTAGTCTACAGTCGAGTTTACACAACTAACAATTTCTGGTCAGTAATCAAGCAGAGAAATTCAAACCTCAAGTGCATCATCACCATTAGACTGGGTTATTTCTTCCTTCCTTCTCTAATGTATTGGGTAGTTTCGGACCCATAGATGACATAAAACACCCCCCTCCTAAAAAAAAATGCAAGCCAACATGCACATAACCCAGACACTCATTCAGCACCATCACTGTACCTTTATTCATTTTAGGAGGTGAAAACTGGAGCAATACACTTACTAATGAAAATGTATCAACAATGCAGCTTTCACTATCTCTTTTGTTAGAGTTATACCCATACTTTTTGTTTAGGTTGTTACAATTGATATCAGATATTTTAATCTAAAATGGAAAGGTTACATCCTCTGGGGGAACATGAGGGAACTGAGTAAACCTCCACCACATCCACCTTCTAGGGATGTAACAATTACCGGCGTTACAGTCAATCTCAGTAAAAGTTTTACACAGTAGCAATAATCGTTTATGTTTAAATTAATCGGTCAATTATCTCTGTCGATAATTATCGGGATATGTAATAACAGCCTCACCCAAATCTCCCGATGCGGCGTATCAGGCTAACGTAGCATGGCGGAAAGAAAACAGAAAAATCACAAGTGTATATGGGCATATTTTGGATTGGACAAGCCGGACAACATTGGACAACACTAACACCATAAGCACCCGGTCGATTCAGGTCCAGTGAGTGGAGCCGACACCATGTAAGGCAACGTGGCATAATGTAAACATGTTCATTTAATATGATCACTGATCCAGATGAACACTTGTAAGAACTTACGCTTTCGAGCTAAGAACGTGAGTTCGTATTGACGGCTTTTTATGATGTCTCGATGATACTCTCTTTTTCCCATACAGCACTACTCTCACTCCCTCTCACCCAGTTTACTGTATAGAATGTCAGGTTTACTCAAGGTTGTTAAAGTTCATTCAAACATGCACCACAGGAACCTTTCCTGATGAATAAGCTTTACTGCTTGTCATTTGTTTACATATTTTGTTGGTTTAATCTAAACATTTAAATCATGTTTAGGTCTGCTTACAGTGGATTGTATCTTTAACGGTTTATACTGTGATGTTTTCAGTTTTAAAGGTTGTTAATTTAAACTTGCACTGAAGGAACTGTGTTGCATTTAAGAATATCGCAATTATATCAAAAACCGTGATAATTTAGTCAATATAACCGAGATGTCAAATTTTCCTTATCGTTACATCCCTACCACCTTCTGATGATTGCGATTTGGGTTTGTGTCACACAAAAACCATCACAGTCATCCTCTGGGGATTATGAACCAAATTTAAAAGCAACATAGTTGAGTGTCCAAACTTGCACTAAGTAAGTTCTAGAAACAAGGAGTTGAGGGGAAAAAAAAGATGTGCCATTTTAATTGTCAGCAGTGAGTAACGTGGGGCTCTTGTTCACATGCAGTTCGTCCTGCTTTTGGGTTTGTGACTTGAGAGTTTGTAATTATAAGACTTGGAACGCTCTCAGATGACTCGAGACATGACTTGGATTTTTCCCAAAATACTTTAAAAGCAACACTGCAGTCTTGCCAGCAGTCCTCGGGACTCCTTATTATGACAAAAAACGACAACAAAAACAAAAATCCATTATGAATCTCTGTGATGCCTGAGTGCTTGTGGGTTCCCAAACAATAACTTCCTCTCCATCTTGTGTGCGCCATTAGATGGTGTAGGACATCTCACAGGAAAAGTGATTAGTCATCTTTTATGTCTATTCCCTACACAGAATTTGGGTATCTCTTCACAGATCTGATGATTTCCCTCTTTTACACAACCACCGTTGACTCTGAGGAAACTGTGCCTCTCTGCGAAAGAGGCATTTTAATGAATGGAGCCCTTCAACAACATATATTAAAGCTTTTCTCCTGGGCTTAGATTTTCAGGCTGTGATAATGAATTAATATGCATGCCTAAGGCCAGGCCAGGGGCATAATGATCACAGATTATTAGTGTGTGTGCTAATGAGTTTATTTTCACAAAGTGCTCATCGTCTTCTGCTCTTGTATCTTTTCCACACACTTGAGTTTAATCCTATGGTGACACATAAAACCTTCTGTTTTGTAGGATTTGGTCTTAGAATTTGTAAGTACGACAAGTGAGATTGCCTAAGAGGAGTAAGAGAGGAAGAGATAAAACTTGGCACTTGACAGCATCCAAGGGTAAATAACGCACCCTCATCACTCCAGGAAGCTACTTCTGTTTCTTTCCAGTCTTGTCATGAAGGCGGTTGTCTCATTTTCATGGAGCAGAGGCCCAGCTGGGCTGAGGAGCAGAGATGTACTGTAGATTCTCCAGGGCAATGCTTGTGTTTGCCTTAGGAATGTAGAGTTGACACCCACGTCACACCCACCCTCCACAGCCAGACTGATGCCTTGGGAAGGCCCAGTTGTCATTTACAATCTTTCATAACTGCAACATGTATATTCTAGGAACATGTGGGACCTGATGTTACACATGTAAACCCTAATCATAGATGTCACACTTATGTTTTCATCAGTAGATAACAGGCTTAAACATTCTTCATTTAATCAGTCTTCCCCTCTCATTGTGGGACTGAAGATCTATTGGCATTTATATTTCTATCAACCTGCATACATTCTAATCATCTATAATTGACTACAAATATTCAAGTCACATTTTTACAAAGAGGTACAAAGGCAGTGATATACTGGAGGAGGTGAAGTGTTGCTAACTTGGAGTAAAACAGCAATGTAAGTAGGACCATGGTTTAAATAATTGATTTTCCGCTTCATATTGATCTTCATTTTAAAGATCCAATATCGATTTTATAAAATCTGTAGATTGATCTTTATACATATGCCATTTCCTGTTTGTATGTCTTGCGTGAGATCTGTGTGATCGCGGGAGACTAAACGGTCGATATCACAGAGCAGTGGGCTCCTGTTTATTCACCCTGAATTCACCCTCATTTTCCCTGCAAATACAGGCTACCTTGGTGATTTTTTCCCGTCGCCTTGGTTAAAGCATGTTTAGCGTCCTTGCACGAACAAACCCATTACTTTCAATGTAGAGGCACATCATGCGCGCTCACAAGCCAAAGCAACGCTGCAGAACAGCTCCACAGACCTGCTTCTCCCGCTGGTGTTGTCGGTGTCTCTCCTACTGTTCCCATGGAGCTCTGCCCCATTTGAAAGGTGAGGGAAGCTCATGTGGAAAAAGGTTGCCTCCAAGATGTAGAATGTATATTATAGAAGAGAAACCCACATTTCAGGGCCGCTGACTCACATGCAAGATACAAGTTATATCATCAGAACATATATAATCATAGAAGGCTGAAAATCGCAGGACATGTCTGTTGTGATTATTCAAGGCAGCAGTGTAAAACTCAAGCATGTGGGAGCCTCCTTTTCATTTTTATATTTACTCTAACTGAATTGATATTGAATCGAATTGAAAATCAAATTGAAAATCGAATGGGGACCTTGTGAATCGGAATCAAATCAATTCAGTAAATCAGTAGCGATGCCCAGCCCTAAATGTAAGTGTTAGTTAACCCACTGTGACCTCACGCACGTTTGTTTCATGACAAAGCACAAGACGTGCAGCTCACAGATGTTGGGTCAACAACAGAGACACCATTTATTGCCATCATCCTGTGTACATGTACTTCCGTGGCGCTAGCCTCACACTGATTCATCTTGGAAATGAGCAGTGAGGAAAGACAACTATGCATGAATTGCACATGGGATGAAAATTAAGCAGAGATACCCAGTCCAGAGGACGCACATGAAAATCACATTATGTGAAACTGCTGGCCCAGATTTAGGTAATGGTATGTTGGAGACCATGAAGAAGCTGTGTGTTTTATTTAGCTTGGACATGTAGCTGATGTAGCTAAGCCAATGAAATGATTGGATTGCAAACAGCCATTTCCTGCGTAAAAGCTCACCAGTTTCAATATACCAATATTCTATAATTCAGCTCATACCTGAAGTATATAATACAACTGGTGCTGTCAAAATTGAAAGCCTTAATTGCTGCTATTAATTTGAAATATTTAATGCGTTAAAAAAGAATAACACAACGAATGCGGAGGCGTTTAGATTACGTCATGTGGTGGCTGAGCTGTTGCCCAGCTGCTCTGTGTACCCACAGCTGCTTTCTTGCTGCCCCCCTCTTGTTGTTATTAGTGGGGCTAAATCTAAAGCTCATCTCTTAGCTCTAGACAGACACGTCAGGAGTTTCCCACCTCGTAGTGACCATAACAGTTGTGTCCCACTAGAAGCCTGAAAACTGCATTACCCTGTATTCATTCTCCAGTTTCAGAGAGCAGCTGACTTTATCCCAGAGGTTGGGCATCGAAACTCACAAACTTACTATATCACAGAGAACCCTGGGAAAAGAATTGATTACGATGAGGTCCAGCATTTCTCAGGTCCAGTCCATCATTACAGCATTCATTCAAAAGTCTTCTCATCTTTCCTTGTCTTTTATCCATGCACTATTGAAAATCAACTGTCACTTCTACATGAAACACGTTTTTTATTAATATAATTTATATTATTGCATATAAACAGTTATTACCATCTAAACAATGGAGAGAATGCTGGAGAATATTGGTTCAAAGTAAAAAAAAAAAATGAATTAAAAAAACTATATTAAACAATGCTATTTGAATGAATTAACTATTAGGGTTAGGCGATTAATGGCCATTAACCACAGAAAAATTTTGTGATTAATTACAATTATTATTTTTCTTTTTGTCGACCAGCAGCCCTAAATACAACGTAAAATATCAATTATCAATTCTCCACCCCTCTTTGTCCATTGGATATAAACCAAACACACTCTTTACCCATTTGGGAAGCCCATTTCTGTCTGTATAACTAGCTGGGCTGCTACAAGAGCTGTGGATGGTTTTGCTAGCCTTTGTACAAACTCTAGTGGCCATTGGAAATAAGACGGAGAGAAGAAGAAACTTGATGGACTCAGTGAAAGACTCTTATCAGTGTTTTCATTAGTGCGGTGGGGACTGCTCTGCTGCTGTGACTGGACTGCTGCCACTGCACTTAGGACTCAGAGAGACAGGCTTCTGGCACGAACTGGGCACCTTTATCTTTGCTTTGTGGCTGTGTGCTGGTTGTTAGCTTCATCAAGATGCATTCATTAGCAGTAGAAGTTAGACTTGAAAACACGTTAGCCTTGTCCCCCGCCATCAAGCTGTTCTTCAGAACAGTGTTGGGCAAGTTACATCCAAAATATAATAAATTACATATTATTTGTTACTGTCATTTGAAAGTAATTAGTTACATTACAATATTACTGTCTCTGAATTGTAATGCGTTACATTACTTTTGAGTTACTTTTGCCAAAATAACTGCAGAAATACGACTAGGCATTCTAAAATGCTATAATGTTTATTGCAGCCGATTATACATTCAGTGGGGGTTTGCAGGTAATCTACTAAGAGTAACTGCCTAAATGATAGCATGTGCAAACTGCAGTATGGAAATGAGAGTTTTGCACATTGTAATCATGTCCACCATGGAGAGTATGGAAGGAGAGCTGGATGGCCGCAAAGGCAGAATGAAATTTGATCTGATGATAGAAAGGAACAAATAAACATATTGTTGATCTACAGTAAAGAAGAAACGTGGGAGATTATCTGAAACAGAGTAAATGTGGTTGTTAAAGCTGTAGAATGTATTTAACTAAGCATTTTAAATGATACTAAACTCACTGATTTCCTCAGGAGAACCTTGGTAATGAGGGAGCAGAGCAGTCCCCTGGTCTCTGAACACTTGTAGTAGACGTAAAGTGCTATTAGGCAGGGTGCCCTACATTGTATTTTACACTAAAAATTATTCCATTAATTACAATGCCAATACAGTCCACTTTAACAAAGCTCAAAGGACTTTGTATTCTACTAGCTAATAATGACCAGATGCTTTGGAAGACTGGTTCACTGCCCAAATATACAATACCACATTTTGAGATAGTTAGGGGTGGGTTAGGGTTAGGGAATAGACATATTTTAAAGAGAGAGTTTATTATTTATTCATTTTGTGTGGTTATAGATAACCACGGGTTCCATATAGGAAACACATCAAGGGGACAAAACATTTTTTGTATAGTTTCATCAGGACAAGTATTGTGTTCAGCTTATATTGTATTGCAATAAATGTTTTCTTCCTTTAATTTGGGAAGAACTGCGTCGCATAATAACTCAAAAAGTAATTCAGAACCTGATCAGGTGGAGGAGCTTGTAATGCTGTATTTATCAACGCTTTGACTGTACCATCAGTTACGACTGACTTCTTGACTGACTTCATCAAAAACTCTAAAGCTTGTTATATTGCTGGAGCCCAGATGTAATTCAAAAAGTTTTCATCCCACCATTTCAAAAGTTGAAGTTTAGCCAGTTGGTAAATGTGAATGTGAACTGTAGTTTTCTCACTTACAGCTTTCAGGTTTCACTTCTACTGCATACGAATTATGATTTTTTCATGAGTATTGAAAGGCCAGTAGTACTACAGCTGTGGCGCTAGCTCTAACTAACAGTGAGCCCATAACCATACACTCTGATACTCACTGTTGATGATGAGAAACTCAGCACTCTCCACATCTGACAGTGATATTAGATATGATTCTATCATCACAAACTGAGTATGAGGCCTTAAAGCTAAGTGTCTCTGACACAAGTCACAGCTGATAGCAATGATATCATTTTATAGCTACTAAAATGACAGTCCATGTTCTTTGGTGGCAGGATTGCATACACTTTGTTATGTGATAGAAGTTACATGAGTGCTGTGAGCGTATTGTTCTGCAAAACCTTGCCTTTTGCAGAAAACAAACATGTTATCTGAACATTTTGTGTGACTTGACAAAGGGAAAGAACACATCCATATAGAAACAGGCAGCAAATATGCGATAAATGAAAAATCTGAAAAACCAGGTTGCTATCTTCAGTGTCATATCTCTGCACAAATATTCCTAATTTTAGCATTTATTGTCTATTTCTAAAAAAAAAAGTAGTAATATACTATTTTTTAATGATGATGTGATAGTTAATCAGTTTACTTGAATGTTTATAGAAATGCAGCTAAAGACGCTCACTCATTTTCAGAGGCTCACACAGAGGACTGAAATCGCCTGTGAAACTGAACCTGCGCCTGGTTGTGATTTTTAAATTACGAGCTCAAGGCATAACAGAGCCACCTGACAGTGTGAGTGAATCGATTCAGCAGATAATAAGACACGGTGGACAGGAAATGGCTCCTGCCATTCATCATTTAACCAAAGACAGCCCTTGCCAATTGAACATCATGTCATTTGTCATAAACATACATAGCCTGATTAATGCAAGGCAACATAATGACTTTATCAATAACTCATCATCTGTGACCAGTACACCAGAGACAGTGTTTGCTTCATTTTTATGAAGAGGAGTCCATTATTTTCTACACACAGATTACAGCTTGTCAAACGAATGACCTCAATTAGTTGATTGGAGCCATGTCTTGCTCCTGAAGTGCATGTCACTGCTAGAGTGTAATATCTCCAGACAGTATCGGCGTTAAAAGAAGTAGTCTGTGTCACTGTGTTGTGCTTTTGCTTGGCTAAGAGGGGCAGCAACATTAGGCAGATGAAAATCACATTACAATGACAAGTCACAATTGAAGGTATTATTTGCTGTTCAAAACATGGTCAAAAGAAATACTCCACCTCGTAGTCATACAAATGAGATTTTCAGTTTGAGAGATGGGATCATGGAGCTTGAAGCCATTTATCATCTCCTTATTTGTACTCTCTGGCTTTCTTCTCAGATAGAGCTATCTGTTAAATTGCAAAGGAAGTGGTCATGCGGCAGAAACAGAAGGTGATGACGGCTGCTCCCTCTAAGCGATGAGATTTCAGCAGATTAAAAAAAAGCAATGTGCTGATAATGGAACAGCAGATTTATTCAGCGCAGACTGTAGCCAAGCACTTACATGTCTTTAAGGCGTGTTGTTGCTAAACATCTTGGAGCAAAGGTGTTTCTTTTCCTCTTTGTCTTTTGTCTTTCTTTGTCTTTCCCTGTCTCTTCAGCTGTGGTGACTATTGTTGCTCATGCTAAGTGCCTCATTTTTTCTTGTTGTGTTCAGCCCAAACAAACCACTGTTGCAGCTGCCAGAGACATTAAACACATCCTTTCCTGTGCACCAAAGCATTTTTCACCGGGAGGCTCTCCCTGACTTCACAAAGCTTTGATGATCTGGCTATATGTGGAATCGCATGAGTTGCCAACAGAGAGCAACAAAACAGACATTTATTCATATGTGGGTAGAGCACTGGGCTCAGAGCTGAACAAAGTGAAACTGTGTGAGGATTCAAGATTGCACATACAGAAACACACAATTGCACAAGATGTTTGTTTTCCTACTCTGCATTGGGGTTTCATGAGCGTGAAGTTGTCAGCACAGTTCATTACACAGCTGTTGTTTTTTAATTCAGAGTTTGGTTCAAGTTCAGTCCTTCCCCCCTTTTTGTCAGTTACTGCTGATAGCGGACAAGAGAGAATAAACACAAGATGCAAATGTGTATCAGTTTTACTCATCTCTGTGTCAGACAGGAAACGTAGAGAGCAGTGTATCAGGTGTGGTGAATACCTTGCGTTAATATGTTGAAACATCTGGGCACCGCAGCTTTTAGCAGATGTTACTCACATGGGAGCAAACGGTGCATTTGATGGGGACAAGCCACAGATTTGGTGCTTCAGTATTTCCAGCAGAAGGACATGTACTTGACGCAGACACAGTCAGATCTACTGAACCACAACCACACTCAGTGCTACATATTTAAATGGCACATTTCAAATGCACTCACATGTGTAATGTGAAGGCACATCCTCCCCTTCATAGTTCAATCTCTTCTGTTATATTTTCAAAATACTTTACAATGCAACATCCCAGAACTCTAACCTCTAAAGGAAGAAGGTTTATTGAGGTACAAACCTGTGTGAGGAGAACAAAAAGTAAAAAATAAAATTAAAAAATGTGTTAGAAAACCACATTAAAGACATTCTCCCTGGTTACATCATCCTATTCCATAGCAACCTCACACAAAATATGTCCTCCCATCTCACTGTTGGAAGTTTTGACTCTCTGCTATGAAATGTGCTGACGTGCATGAGTGTTTCTGATTATTGCCGAAACATTGCAAATAAACATAATTAAAAGGCAAAGCAAATATACCATGTGCTCATTAAATTACTATGACAATGCTTTAATGGACTTTGTTACATCTTTTCTCTGCCTGCTGCTCTTTTAACACACGTGTAAAAAGAAAAAAAAATCTTTCATTTAGGCAATTGGTGTTATTTTTGTAGCTTTTATAATGGCCTAAAATGGACAACGTGCTTTGCTGGAGAACACTCCTCTGATAATGGACAGCATATCTGTCCAGGTAACACTCACACCGCGTAGTCTCTCTCTTTACCAACCACCACCCCTCCCTCTCTACCCTCTTAACATCATCCCTCATCCATGTTTGTGTTGGAGGTGGAGCACTGCTGGCTGTGTAGCATCTGTCTCTTCTTAGGTTTGGGATTTTCTTCCTCCCTATCTTTTTCTTTCCTCCCATTGATCCCATTTCTTGTCACGTATCCAAGCCTGCTTATCCCTCACTTGCACAAACACTCCTCCACTTCGTATCCTTCCTTCCCTCCGTCCCTCAGCAAATTCTACCTGCCTATCAAGACAGAAGTGATCCTAAGCTCTTCCCGCCAATGTAAAGAGGAGAGAGAAAGGCATGGATTGAGCCTCGACAACATGTGGCAGGATTAGCAACCTGCAGAACATAAAATGTCAGAACAAAGCTGTTCATTAGCACAGTGATATGCTACTGCAGAAACTAAACACTAGAATACTGTACTGCACATGCAAGTCATAGATTTACTGTAGACCGGTGGATGCATATTTTAACCCGTCAGCATTTTTTAGAACGTGCGGCACATTTGGGAGATTGGTTTTCTGCCACACGCGTAACATTATCTCTCCTGTCGTCTGTGAATGCGACTGTTTCATCTCATCTGACATTTCACTCATGTTTAATCAAGTTTTGTAGCTGTAAAACAACTTTGCTTACCCATGCCTTTAACCACACTACGCCCAATAGATAAGAGATAAGTTATTTACTTTTTAGTTTTAATTTATCTGATTTCATTGCATCATCACCTCCAAAACAAATATCCTCAAGAAATATGCCCTGTAATTAGCTTTAGATTTCTAAACTGACTTGTGTGCCAATATTTTGGGATGAAAATATGGAAGATTTATGTGCAACCAGCCAACATATTTGTCCCTAATTACCCTGCTTGAGTAGAGTATCGAGTCCCCCAAGGCCTGCCAGCTGAATGAGCCTCTTATTTTTGTCTCCAAGGCCTCAGAATCTGTCCTCACTTTGTTCCTTTGGTATCTCAATCCTGTCTGAGACTAGCCTGGCTCCTTTGCCGGTTGGCATCAAGCGTCAGCTGAGGGAACATGCTGCTTTAGACTTGTCACTGTAAACTGTCCCAGATACACCTCTGGGCAATGGCATTGTGGCAGGTGTATCTTTGTGTGAATCAGTGGCGTGTCTTTGCCATGTGACTCAGCTTGCAGACTGACATCATTTTTTTCCATTGTGTCTGACTCTCAGGTCTGTCGTGCTTATCAAGCTCTTTGTAAGTTCCACAACATTAGCATTAAAAACTGTTTACCTACCAGTCTTCAGCCCTCTGAGCAGCAGTACTGTACCTAGCTGGTTAGCAGGCTAACTTCAATTGAAGATGGGGTTAGACAGTGGTGTAACTTTCCACCAGAGGAGATGGCTCTTGGCAAGTAAAGGAATGAAGTCTGATGCTGAACTGCCATCATTAAGAAGATTTATTTGTACATTTATTTATTTATTTTTGGCCAGAGATGCAGAGGTGATTAGTCTTAAAACCTGACAGTGCTGCTTTAACTCCTCCTTTTTAAGTGACTTTTTGTTGGTCTCCGTATAATGAATAGGCAATCTCATTGATTGAACATGAATGGAATTTCCTCATGTTACACGAGCAAATTTGTTTTAAGAGTCTGTGTTAAATTGGCCCGAAGAGCCAATACCAGCTTTCATTTGCTTTTAGTCTGTCTCTTTACTGTTGACTGTCAAATAAAGGCAGAAATACAAGAAATTATCTTGTTTGCTCATAATGTCTTCTGTATATTTTGAATTTGTCTACTTCCTTTTCTTTGCGTCTTTATGTTCAGGCCAAAAAACAGCTTAATTTTGATCTTAACTAATTGTCTGAACACACTTTGACACAAACCAAGGCTCTTAACAGACCGGGCTTAATGATAAGAGAAGAATTGGGTGGTCAGATAATGTATCTTCTTCATAGGGAATCCCTTTACCACTGTCCTGCTATTTATTATCAGTCCCTTACAAAGGCAGAATACTTTAAATAAAGCCAGTAGAAGAAAAGGTGTTGGAGTGATAAAGTGCAGTCAGACTGAATCACCTGTGCTGGACATCCTGTTGTCAAGGCTGGCTTTGGGATCTGTCTGGAGAAATTTGCCAATGCTGCAGTTGTGTCTGACATGACAGCTTCCCTCCCAGGGGTTAAGCATCATTCATATTCATGAGAGCAATGTTAGAGAGCTGCTTGGAGCTGAGCTCTCTGTGAAACAACTGCAAGGCTTTTTTAGCCCCAGTCCCTTCTTGCCCGACATTTTTGACAGAATGTCATGTCTCTTTCCCCCGACCAATGCAAACCATCATATTCCACGTTGAAATTTCGTGAAAAATAATCAAGAGATGAACAACTGCATCTGGAAAGGCCAAATCAATACTTCTTCAATCTCAGTTTTCATTTTGTGAAGCTAATGTTTCAAGGAGGGGTGGCACTTTTTTGCAGACATGTTAAATCAACTGTTACCTTTGATTCATCAATTTTGTGTCCATCTTTCAGGGCTGTTCATTCATGTTCTGCTTCTTTTTGCTATTCCCAAAGATCATGGCCAGCTCTGTTAGGCCTTTTCTTAGGACTTTTAATGAATACAAACCAGTGATAGTGGTGCTATTTTTTCAACCACACTTTTATCTCTTTTATCTCTGAGTTAATCAAAGGGTATATACAACGGGACTTGCTTGAGGTTCTTAATGGTGTTTCACCTTGCATCCAAAAGGCTTCTTCCACTCTAACCAGATGGATGTTAAGTCTCTATTGAAAAGCATGAAAAACAGTGTGGACGCCAGGTGTGAAAATAACAGAATTGATGACATATTAAATTCTAAAAGCTATTAATGTGGCTGTATCCTGACCCATCAGCCTCCTCAAATGCCCACAAGGCAGCCAGAACTAAAGAAGCCTTTCAGATGAGAGATGAAAAAACCTCAAATAAGTCCTGTTACTGGTGCATAGCGGTAGCTGAGAATCTACACAGACACGCCACCCTTTCGTGTATCAGACAGACAATGTTCAGGTCCAGACAAGGTTTTGATGCAGTTAGGAACTGATTATGGGATTTCAAAACTACAAGATATGTTTCTGAAGCTTCAAACTTCAAACTTAGTCAGCATTAAAAAATTTTTGTAACGTCTCCAAATCCAATCCGCCCATCCTGTCTATGCATAAGAGATATTTACATGTCCAAACACAAGGCTGGGCAGCAGCCAGTGCAGGACACCATCCAGGCCTCTGTGGGGGGCGTGGCATTTGAAAAATGAGGTATAATGAGTTATCCACAACAGAGATTTGCAAACAAATTATGGGAAAGCTAATCAAGGTTATTTGGCATGGAATGTCAGAGAGAGAATTAGGTTTTGGCTCACAGACTGTTAACAGCAATTTGCTGAGGTTAGTTTAATCTTGGCAATGTTCCACTGCTGCAGGTTTGTCTAATTATGTCCTTAAAACATCTATAGTATCAAGAGGCCTGTTGGCTGATTTGCTTAAATCCTGTTACTAGTCCTGCCTTAGCCAAGTCCAGCTTTACCCAGCTGTTTGATGTATGGTGTCCTCATTTTGAACACAAGCTCTCTGTGTTAGCAGTGCAGTTCTTATAAATCCTATTATGAGTGAGTTCGATGCAACCTATCGTCAGAGATGTCGAACAACAAACTGAGGATGTTCTTAGAACTGTGCCAGTAATGGAACTAAAAAAAAAAGAACATCCATTGATGAGACATGTTGTCGAAAGACCAGTCAATAAATTCAAAAGGATTTATCTCTTTGGAGCCTGATTCTACTCATTGAATTTCACACAACACTGTATAGATTATTAGCATGACCTCAAATTTCAAGGAAATTCATTTGTTTTCAGGAGACTTAATCATCAATCAAACTGTTGTTCACTCAGTTCAACCACTTATGCAGACTGATGTGTTTTATTTGAAGCCTTCAAAGGCAATGTCAGTATAATGTATACATCCACCAAGGCCATGCACTCCTTCTCGTTTCGTTCAAACTACAAAATCATAGATCTTAACACCAGTTATATATGTCTGATTATTATTATTGTTTATTTAATTTTGCATGTGATTGGTTTTTTGTTTTGCTTTTTCCTGAGTGTTGAAAATCCCTTCATCTCACCGTATTTAAGGAAAAAAAAAAGCTTTCTGGATCATCAGTGGAAACCAGATCAGCACCAAAGTTGAATGGGTTTTTCCCTAGTTCATGACCCATCCCTTCACCAAGTTTTGTGCATATTTGTTTAGTACTTTTTGCATAATCCTGCTGACGAACAAAGAGGTGAAAACATATCCTTGGCAGAGGCAAAAATAGCTGATATACAATACAGTATGCTTAGCTGGAAATAGGAACCCTAATAAAGATTAAAAAAAAAAAAAGTAGAGGAAGAAGTCTGGTTTTCTAACAGGGACACAAATGTCCCAGCAGTGGAGCATTGTAAAGTACTGAGTTAAAAAAAAAAAAAAATCCCCCTCCTGTTTCTGTTTTATTGTATTTTCCAGGAAATAATATCTGGTCCTTGTTCATTTCCCTTTAAACACTGACAAAGTCCAAATGGCAGTGATGCAGACTGTTGGTAGTTGACAGCTACAGTAACAAGATACAGTCGGTGAGGATTTTGAAAAATGACATGGCAACACTGAAGTGAAATATCTTCTTTATCCTAAGAATGATGACTCATACTATGATTCAGAATGGCAAGGGAATTCAAAGAGACTCAAGGATGGTTCCCCAATTATTAAAAGAAAAAAGTAACTAGTGAGATGTTGGAGGCACAGTTGCTGTATTAACGGGTCCGTCCAGGCAGACTGTGGTAGAATTGTGGAATTCAATAATTCAGATAGAAATTACTCTTCATGGGGGAAATGTGAATAATTCAGAGTATTATGACTTAAAAGAACCGTCAGCTGCATACAGAATGGAGTGGAATTATGATTAATTCAACATCTGGATTAATAGTGTTTCAGTCAGAGCGTCAGTTTACATCAGTGGGTCTGGCTGTCCACTTACCCTTTACCCACTTAAAGAATGGAGAGAAGAAAGGGATTATTTTCAGCTGAAGCCCTTTGCTGCATTTTCGGCTCAGTGCCAGTTCACTTGCTATGCTGCGTGTCAGCACAAGAAGAAAGCAATCTGGTGAGCTCCAAGTCTAGGAGTTTGACTTTTGTGGGTGATGGCACAACACAGCGAGTGCAGTCGACTGTTATGCAGTCGAGATAATTGAAGGAGACGCATCTAGTGTGCTGCCCATAATCACTTGAAAATGCGGAAGGGGGCCTGGGGGGGTATGTTGTCGTCGCAGCCAGCTCAGCAAGAGACCTGCTATTCTAGACGCTGTATATCATGAGGGTAAACATGAGTGCAGTTATGTGATGAAAATGTACACAGGAAGAAGACATAAATCTAGAGGTTAGAAAGCTGAAATTGTGGCCCTGAAGGTCAAAGATTGCAACCAGAATACTGATTGCAGAAAGTCACAGAGTACTGCTCTTTCACCACCCACTGTGTACTCCATCCTGATTGACTAAAGTGGAGGCCCTTGAGCCAGGCTGTGAATGAGACTAGGTGATTTAAAGACCCTTTATTTAGTTTTTCAAACAATCATTATTACAGTGTCATACATAGATATACCAGTGTTGCTCTGCCAATGAGTTCAGATATGCTGATAGTTTTTACTACTCTTCATCTGTCATTGATCATCCCTGTTTGTTTTGTTGTTTCCTCTACAGTCATAGTAATGTGTGTAGGAGATCAGCACTACACACCTCAAATATTAGAGTGGCAGTGTAAAACCTGCCAGATTAAGTATTGCTCTTTTTTATGCAGCAGTCACACAACTCATATTTAGAAAGATTTCCACATTTGTGCATTTGCTCAGTTCTGAGCTCCGTCTCTTGACTGGTAAAAGCCACCAGCCTTGGGCTCATGATCCTTCTAGTTGTATTTTCAAGCCTGTTTACTTTTGAAGTTTAAATTGAAGAACAAGGCTTTGTGAGATATACATATGGTGACATAGGAAATAGACCAATTTCCATCCTCCATTACAAAATTGAAAACAATCAGAACCGTCAGAATATTGAAAGCATAGCAGATTTTAATGATGAAGCTTTGACACTACCTTTAAATACTTCATTTCCTAAATTATATGTTATTAGTGTTTATTCCGTCAGTTTTATCTTGTATCCATTAGGTGCTGGGTCTGTCAGTGTTTGTGCAGACTGAGTTCACTCAGCAAATTAGCTAAGCAAACTAACACATTGTCAGAATGTGGGATAATAGCTTGAGGTTGATAGCTTTGGGCCCGTTTGCTTACTCTGGGCTGCTGCACTGATCAGTACTGAACATCATACAAACTGCTGAGCGGCAGGGCTGTAGCTCATCATGAGAAAACAAGCTGTAGCTTTTATATTTTAATTTATTTATTTATCTATTTTTTATACAACATAATTGGCACAGCTCCATTTATTGACATACGCTGGGAGAGAGAGTAGGGCAGTATTTGTGGACAAAAATTCAATTGTCAGATTTTGTTTACTCTTTTGAAAAATCAATTGCCCCACTCCATCCGCTGGCAGACAGCGGGTTTGTCATGCCCAGAGCTTCACCAGTGATAAAGCACTTTCCTACTTTTCCAAATGGATCGCGCCGCTGTTTCCAAGGTCAGTGCACTCACTGCCATGTGCATGATGGTGTGTTGGTGTGTGCCAGTGTTAACAGCAAGGTTACAATCTGTGTGCATACGATTTTGTTGCTGTGCATGTACAGAATATATGGAGGCGGTCCTGGTACAAAATTCAGGTTTCACACTGAATCTTCATGAGTCATTGTATATGAATCATATGTGCATGTGTGTGGGCATACATGGAAATAAATATGACAATAAATAAAATCATATTTTCATTGCAGTATTTTCATAAAATAGAAAGGCACATG
>OMNW01001394.1:5791-20140 GCA_900303245.1 Selene dorsalis | reverse complement strand
ATAGAAAGGCACATGTTTTCATTTATATCTGTTTTAGTAATGCCATTTAAAAGCCATAAACCAGCTTTTCCAAGGGTCAAAAGACTAAAACAGACAATCAGATGATTTCAGTTTTTGCCGTAATGTGAGCAGCCACTAATAACTATCCTCTGAGTTCATGTCTTTTTCTAAAGTAGGAGTCACTGTTGTTCCAATAGTTTCTCACAGGAGAAATAAAAAAGTATTTGCGTGTAGATTCGGATGAGGGGTCAGTGCATGAATGTGTACTTTTATTCAAATCTGACATTACAGTGTTTTCTTAACTCTTAACTCTGACATACCCTCCATAATAAGGCTTTTTTTTCTCTCCCTTTCACATGTAGGTCAGTTTCAGCTTCAGCTAACTGACCACTGTGCTCTGACTGGCAACAAGAGAACTGTTCCATTTTCTCACTGTGTGGTTGAGAGCTGACAGATTCAGTGTGACACTTTTGGTTTGAAATAGATTCCCAAAGGCCAGAACTGTGCTCATCTTTATTTGTGCAACTTCCACTAAATATGCAGTGACAAAAGGACACAGACACATGGCCTCAGTCACAGGTTTTTTATGTTATGAGATTATGAGCCCTGCTGATCCCCTGTATGTACTAATTATACAAATTAATTGCTCATTAATTTGTCGAGTGCACTGGAAAAGTGTGCCACTACCTAATTTATATCCAAGGTGTATGAAGAAATTAAATATTCTTAAGTGCCGATGACTCAAGCAACACATGCAGCATAAATGTTTCACTTATGAGACCAGCATAAATAACTCCACAGTTACCAGGTCAAAGAGAAATGTACAACTGAGAATCATCTGCATAAATATGTTAGTGAATGAAATTGGTCCTGAAAGATCTGGTTTATAGTCTATAGTATAGTTTAATAGTCCAACACTAGTCTGATCAACTGCGTTACAAGCAGCACTACCTAATATACCAGAATACAAATTTGAGTCATTGCTGACAAAGCTTGTAAAATTCCTATCAAATATATTTTACTGATTTAACAGACATAGCTGCACACTGTTGTTTGTTTGTGTTGTGGTTATATTTTGCTCCCTGCACTGGCTGGTTCACCAGTGAACTGTGATGTTGTGGCAGTTTTTTGTCAGTGATGACACCCCAGTGGTTACAGTTAACTGTCAAAACCTGCACTATACTCAGTTTAGTCTTGCATAGACGTTTGACACTAAGCAGCAGGCCTTGTCACAATGTTCTTAGCACAATCACAAGCTTCTTACAATGACCAGAAAGCAGAACCAAGACCATATCAGCAGGTAGTCGTGGTTTTTTTGTTATGGTATTGGCTCACATATGCAGTACATTGGTGAGAGACTGTGCTGGAATTCTGCATGGATATCAGAGTTTGTGATTCATTCACACTGTGATGATTTGCAAAAATATTAATGAACACAAGCCATGAGAAGATTTTCAGAGGTATCTTAAGACTTAATTAGTCTTACAGTAAGTGTCTCAAGACTAATTTGGGTCTTTCTTCCTTCTTCAGGACTCAAATTAACATGTGGACACCTTCTGAGGATGACACTGAGCGTGTGCTTGCAGACCGCACAATCATAGCACTGGCTCTTCATACTGAAACACTGAATGTAATCTTTCAGAACGCTGCCTAAAATATATTAAAATGTCTGTATTCATAATAACTATCGCCCAGAACATGCTAAGGAGCTGCTGACAATGGCCAATTCATCTTTGTTAATTTGCTGTATTACAGAGAGAGATTGCCTGCAGTGTTTTTAAGCATTTCCTTTATTCTCTCCATGCCTAGTGCTCTTTAGCTAATTTTTCAGCTTCCTCCCTTCATATCCTCACCATCTTTGCCCGTCCCTTATTCTGCTCCTTGCATATTCTTGGCAGATATGCTTGGCTGATGCAGTACACATTTCACCTAGTATGACTAGTGTATATACTAACAACAATATACATACACCTATACATAAATGCAGTTGGTAGGAAAGGACATAATTTATGTAAATCTAAATTGCTTTGGTGTATAAATGTTATCAAATCAGTACCTTTATTGAGCGTAGCTCTGAAGACTATGAGATGAGATGAAAAGTAGTTGTTGTTTGAGGGAAGGGAGAGTGTTAATCATTTTTCTTTCCCACCCACCTCCTCCTAAGCCATCCAGGGATTCAAACCAGCAGCCTTCCTCTCTGACCTCCAGGCATCCCACATACTGGTCTTCTAGAACAGACAAGTTTCCTTTGTCTTGACTTTCCTGTGGTTTCCCCCCACTGAGTGTGTTTGCTCTCATAGTTTGACACACAGTATGCCATTTCTACACACACCACATCTTGCCATCAATATCCGCTGCTCATCTGGAAAGAGAGTTGAAGGTCTGTGCAATATCTTAGGTCTTCTCATTGGCTGAGAAGCAGGCGCTACTATGCAATTGTTTTATCAGAGCAAATAAATACCTATGCTTTTAAAGCAACAAATGAAATTGCCTCGGGGTTCACAATGCATTCTCCTGCAGAAACAAAAAGGTTGGATTTCAAGGTACAATGTTCCTCAGAGGGACAAATGTTTGAGTAACCTTTTCTCTTCATTTATTCTTTTCCCTTATATCCGGTGAGCTTAGTAAGACTGTTTATCAGCTGCAAAAGCCTTCCTCCCACAGTTTTCCGCTTTTTTATTTTTCATTTGTGATGCCTTGGCCATGTTTGCATAGGCTAATGCTGTATTTTCAAAGGCAATGTTAAAACCGTGGCTCAGATTATACTGAGCAACGTGAATTTTGGCTTCTGTTTGAGTTAAATTAAAGCCCAGTCAGATGGAAAATACTCAAAAGCCCAATTTTAGAGATCAGGACCGAGACAGCATATAAGACCCAAATAATACGTTGGTACCTGGAGAGTGAGGATCTCCAACTGGGCACTCCACACACTTCTATTCTGAGATAAGTGACATCGATCCCTTTGTTAAAAAAAAATCAAATTGAAAATGTATCCCAAATAAAGAAACCAGCTACTTAAGAGTTATTGTAATTTAGAAATAAAACATTAAAGGTAGGTATTGGTCCCAATCTAGGTGGATCCAGATATTATTCTGGTGGAGCACAAATTAAGCGCCGCCTGAGGGTAGTCATTAATTTTAGACTGAAATTGTTATGTTTTATTTCTCTACAGTATTAAAAACTGCACAAATGAAATGCCATTTTCTTGGAATCATCCTACAGGGACAATAAACAAGCATACAGCATTTACTGTTGATCTGGTCAATACTTGTGGGGTATCTTATTTTTGATCAAGACTACCGTCTTTCTATTCTCATCTCTTGCACTCATTATCCACATTATGAGAATTTGAGAGATCCAAGCGTCCAGTGTGGTTGAATTGCGAGATTCAGATTCCTCAGCTTTAAGCCCTGACCATGACTGTTACATCCACCACTGTTCCTCCAATGGAGAGGTTCTCTTTGTTTATACATTCTTCAAACAAAAACATGATGTTTCAGGAATGGACCATTCCTTTACTGTGGTTTTATGAAAATATCCTGAAGGTTCCTTTCTATAATAAATAAACTTTGTGTGTTCCTTTCATATATAGTTTGTTTGTACTTTGTTTTGTACCCTGTACTTCTTCATCACTGAAAAACAACTTCAGACACATCCAACAACTGATTCTATCTTTGTATTTACTTAACAGATGAAATATTTAAATTAACAATCTGCCCTTTTGTTTTTGCTTTCTCCCCTTGTCTGTCCCTTTGTTGCTGCTGCCTGGCCACTTCTAATCCATCTTTGTGCTACATCACCAATCTTTGTCTGCATAAAGGTAAGAATATTGTCCTCTTTTACCACTTTTGTTGATGCTGTACAGGATGTGAACTAGACATGAGAATCCTTGGTTTGATGCTTTTTGAAAGTAACTGCTCAGTTAAATTTTTATGTTAGGTTTCGAAATCCAGATGTATTTGTTAGTGGAATCACATCAAACGTGATTGAACAAGATGAACTTTTCCTCTAAAGGAAGACCAGAGAGCTGGGACTCCTGGGCTATGTGCTTTTTACTTCAGACCAGTTGCTACGACACTCAACATGAAATCTCAGGACAGAGCTGACAAAGCACTTGTTTTGAGGCACCCCTGTTATTAAGAAGTGAAATATTCTTAAATGATTCTGGGAAGATTTGAAGTTAATCTCCCTAACCCCCAAGCTCTTCCACAGTCATTAAGAATCAGCCAACAGGCTTGCTGCCTTTGAAAACAATCAAAGCTGCTCTTCTGCTTGTGTTGCCGTTGCATTAGCGTTCTTCAAGCTAAAAATTTATCAGGACTGATTATCCTTCAAATACTGCTGTTTTGGCGAAATTAAATGCATGTGTGAATGGTGGCTGTCATCCGATCCGAGGCTTTTGATATCGGCTCTTTTTTTGAAGATAATGGCTTATTTAATGGGAACACCATTCAATTAAAAAAAAAAATCTGAGTATGTTACAGCATCGCACACATCGGGCCCACCGAACATGATTAACCATCCTCTAAAGCATGAAGAAGACTCCTGGGACGCATTTTGTGCTTTGTCACAGTCTCTGTTGCTCTTTTCTTTATTCATTTTACATTGAGCTCTACATCTGTGACAGATCATGGAGCGGGACAAAAAAAATCCCTGCTCCTTTTGTTTCTGGCTCTGAATGGAACTGAATGTGAAATGAGGTGGGAATGCTGAATAAGACAAAAGTAAAACACTATAGTGGGAGCAGCATCTGTGAATGCTCAAATCAGTATGATATGCTTTTAACATAACATACTGTATCGTTACCGCCGACCTACCACATCTCCGGCATAACTGTGTAATTTGCGGTGGAGGACGACAGGAGGTCATAAACAAAATAACTGAAGCACTTAACTAGCTCTGCCAAGTACAACAGCCCCCCCTTGACTCCAAGTAAACACTTGGAAACAACACAAAGTAACCAAACAGTTCATCCCCTTAGTTCATTCCAGTTTCAGCTGTATTTCTGCTCCTGTTGGATCACACACCGTCATGAAACAAAGCAGATTCAATTAGACAGATGCAAGAATAGGAACCAGCCACATAATCCAGGAGAAAGGGAATATGGTTTTCCTTTGTGCCTTATCTCTCAAGAGGCTGCCGCTGCAATCACGGGTCTAATCTCCCCTTTGATTTTTTATGGCATTGTTTTCCCTTGTGTTCTTTACTCTTTTTCACTCGATGCGTACCTCAAGTTCAAGGAAATGCACATAAAAACACCTTAAGCCGTTTAAAGTGGGGGCTGGCAATATGGACAAAAAAGCCTGGGCCCTGCAAAATATCTAAGAGCCTTCCTCAACAGAGCCGTGTATTGATTTTGTGAAGGGCCAGCAATGTGGTTGCTATTACCAAGGCTGGCACAGGACTCCACATTATTCCTCTGCACAATCATAAAAATGTCAATCATGTCAGTTTTAGGTTATGCTGGCATGATATCAGTGCAGGGAGCAGTCTGCAGTCAGAGCCTGGTTCTTTACTCGAGATTAAACACCAGCCCAGGACAGACCCCCAGAGAGGGGGAGCACTGGGAGTACTTATTAAAGAAGAAAAAACGTCCTGAAAGGAATTGTGGGGAAGTTAATCTCCTTAACCCGTAAACTCCACAGCCACTGCAAGCCACCAGGCATTGAGGGAATGACTATTCTGAAATCAAACAAAGTTTCCTCACTGCTGCATTGTGTTGCGTTGGATTCTCCAAGGTTAGACGAGCTACCGCTCTCAGTAGTTTTCATTTGTTTCTTCTGCCGAATCAGCTCAAACATCGAATCCACAATCCACACAGGCAGCGCTCTACAGTTGAAAACGTCGTGCTTCCTGCGGCTTGTGTTTGTATTACACAAGTGACAAGCACAACACTTGAGGGGTCAAGCGGTCCCATGATTGCAACTAACTGTAACAAAGTACTGTAGCTACAATTTGAACTTCTAGATATTTGATTGTCCAGTGGATTTGTCTCGAAGGTTCCCTCTTTTCTTTTCACACAACAACCATTTATTTTTCAGGTGCACCATCATGTCCTCTGTGTGGTCTTACTGTATAGTGAAATGATTGCAACTGTATTTTCTGATGCAATATTTATCTTGGTCTGAAGTTGCAGGCCCTCCACAGAGCTACTCTGACAGCTCCAAAAATATTTTCTAAGAATTCCATGTAAAAATTCCCCTCCTCTGCCTTGAACTATTCCTCAGTACACTAAGAACTCCTTGAAGTTGACAGCGATTTGAAATTGTGGAGCTGTTGTGGAGATATTACAACACAAGTCGTCGCCGATTGTGTTGGCTTGATTGCGAGATGTCGACAGCAGTAAGCTGTTGAGTCTGCTGCTTGCTTATCCCACAAAGGCTTCACCCAGGCCTTGGACCATAGAAAGACTTTTCGTTTTCATCAACTGACAAATCCAGGTCTGAGAATGTCTCTTTTAAAAAATAAATGAATGAAGGCAATATCACAATTCTCCACCCAGGAATTTTCTCCCTTCTAATTTATTAGTTTGTTTCAGGCAATCTTTTCTTTTAGCTTGTCTTGAAACAAGTTCGTAGTTTGTAATGAAAGCATGCCTCAGTTTCATTAAATGAGCTAGCACAGTGGTGCAGCCTCAATATTGTAACACTAAATCGCTTTGAAAGTTTTGGGCCTTGACTGACCGACTGACAGGGTGACTTATGCTGCTGGTTGAGGCTAAAAATATCAATGCTGTTCTTTAGTACACTGTGATGGATATGGCCCAGATGTTTTTTCCCTACCGTTTCTCCTTGAAAACAACTCTGTGGAGCAGCTACAACACTGCGTCGCTGCGACACAGCACAACACTGAGTTGCATTCAATAACAATCCCCATTTAAAACTGACACGAAGCCTGGAATGGCCATTATCATCTTGTTGTTGAGAGTGATGCAACATGGGGCCCTGTTACCGTGAATAAACTTCCTTTCCCCTCGGGCTCTTAAAGTCATTTGTCCGATCATCAGCGGCTGCCTGGCAGGGTCGTTGATTGGTGTCACAATACCAAGTGGTGAATGCGGACTGTGATGGGAATTAGGGAGCTGCTCTGATAGGAAAAACCAGTGATGTCAACAGCCTAGTCCTGAAAGAGATGAGTGGCTGTCATCAGCAGCTGACACCTTACCAGTCCTCTCAGAGTGAAACCCAACTGCAGAGTCCAATTAAGACCATCCCGTGCCTCTCCTTCAATCTCATCCTCTTCTTGCTCCCCTCTCTTCCTCCTCATTGTTCTTCCGCTGTCTTCAACGTCTTGTACTATCTTTCTCCTCATCCACTTTCAACCTGCTTATTTCCATCTACTTTCACTTCTCAGGCTTTTACGTCCTTATTCTCACTCCTCTCCCCACTATTTCCCACTTCCTCTCATCACTCGCAGACCTTTTCTTCCTCAGCCTCAGTTCTGAGGTTACTTTCACAGCTGTAGTTTGCCTCCCTTGCTCCAGACTCTAGACAGAAATTATGCACTGTTGTCCTTTATTCTAATGTTAAGAACTTTAAGCCCAATTTTGTAATACAGGACAGAGACAAGCAGAGATACAGTACAGCTGCAGGAGTGAATTAACAGCAGCCACTTTTCATTTCTTTGACAAAGCCATTGACCTGTTCCAAAGGCAGATGGAGGCAAAATGGCAGCAGTAAATTATAGTGCGATGCTTTTAATTTGCAAGTCTGTTGTCCCTTGGAAAACAGCTCTGTTTATGGAGGATCTGGATCTGCTGTGCTGGTGTGGAGCCAATGATTCTGAGTGTCATTTGAACAATTTTAGAGGTGAAAGTAAAGTAACAACTTTCAAAAACTATACTAATGTTTTTGTTTTGGCTTGATGCCACCAGAGTGCGAGCACAGTGTTTGTCCTTCTGGATTTGTGAGGATTTCAAATGCACTGTGAAAACTTATTGACGATTTCAAATGTATTAAAAAAAAAATGTAACCAGAAATTCTAGTATTTTATTCTGCAGTTCTATGTTTTTTCTATTCAAATGGCATTGTGGTGTCAGTTAAGACTGAGACTGAGACTTAAACCTGTAACCTGAGCAAGTTTCTATTTCCAATTTTAAAACCATGATTATAATTATACAAGAACTCCACAGTGACTATTATGAAATAAATTGTTTCAATCAATCCACTTCAGGTCATTCTCAAATAGTTGGTGAAAAACTATTGTTAAAATTTAGAAAGGCAGCTATGATTTATGAGAAATGTTAGGCTAAGGGGTCTGGAGGAAAATTAGAAAATTTTACAAGCATCCCTAAGTAATTGGGCTGCATACATAATAACAATAATAATCTAAGCCCTGGGTCTTTTTTTTTATCCTGCCTTTGCATTTTAATCCACTCCTGACATCTGATTGCATTGTCATTATAAAGCACGTACGGTACTGTTAATTTGAAAAAAGGAAAAAAAAAATGCAAATTGAAAATCAGACTTCTGCACAGCGCTCAGTCATATGCATTCATACAAAGGTGCATTCATTCTGAAAGGACTGAAATCACCTCAGTTGCTGCAAAGAATAGTATTATCGTGTGTCAAGCTACTGATTCAGTCAACACTGAAATTCAGGAGTTTATTATCAACATGGTGCTCTGTGTAGTGTCTAGATGTTAGCAACCATTCAGTCATGAGGCCAGAAGTGATTTTGTCACTTTGGGAGTGAGAGCTGAATACAAATGCCTAGTCACATCTACGAGTTGTTGTGGTGACAGAGCTCAGTGTTCAGGCTTTTCTTCCATTCCTAGCACTTTCTGCAGGCTCACTGACATAGGAAGGAGATGGAGCTGCTCATGGATAGAAGTTACAATTGAAGGATGTTCTGAACTTGGTATGATCAACATTTTGAAAAACCTGCTTATTGGCTTTCTCAAAACAGCAGATTGATATAATCCTATGTGTGTCCTATTGGATTTATGTCATTGTTACCACCCGCTAACTTAGTTTGGTTAATTAAATATTAGATACAGAGCTCTGCACAAAAATCTGCCTACCAGAAACTCTAAGGCTCAATGGATATATTATAGTTGAGTTGTTTAATCCATACAAAACCGAAGTGTAAAAGTGACACATCACTGCTGTTTTACAGATGCAGTGTGCTTATTGGTTGTGACCAAGAGAGACCAGCTAGACAGGCAGTTTTAGCTCTGAGATTGAACAGAATATCAAATTGTAATTTCACTGCCAGACGGTGTTTCACACCTTTGCAACAAGGTTCTTCGCACCACTTCCCTCCCCAGACAACTGCTTTAAACTAAAGCAAACACCAGGACAGAGCACATGGAGCCGGAGTACATCCATAATGCAGAATGTTGAAGGAAGGGCGAACGCCGAGCCAAGAGTTATTTTTTACATAATTCAGCATCAAGACCAGATGTTTTAAAAACATGAAGTCAGAGACAAGTGTTCTTTTGAGTGACATGCCTCAGTCTACTGTCTCCACCTGCCACCATGTTAAGCTGTTTCCCCCCTGAAGCCCACCTCATTGCATCCTATTCATAGGATTACTAGAGATGCAGGTGTTTCCATAGCAACTGCAGTGCAGGCAGTGGCAACCAGGCTATGGTGGGGCCTGGTGGCTGTAGTGCGTGTGTGATTGCATGTGTGGGTGTTTGAGAGTGTTTGTGAGAGAGGGACATGCAAAGATGGGAAAAACAAAATAACACTTGAGACTTTGTGTCCAGTTTTGCAGCTGAAAGTAGGTTAATAGCCTATAGCTCTCACACACACTCTCACTCACAGACATCCGCATGCACAGGCATTTACACACAAAGTCATGTCAAGAACAAGCGTAAAATGCGACATATGTAATGAGGTCCAATAGGAAGCTGTCTAACCATACATAAGTGGGGGCTGACTCTCAGCTTTAATGCATGTGCTCGTACCACTTTCGAATCTAACCTGTTAACTGTTAGGCTTTCTTTTGTTTTTCAAATCGTTATTTCTCTCTAACATGTGACCAGTGATGACATTACTACTTGTCAGGATTATCCTAAAGAACATGTGGCGTTAATCACCTTACCAAACAAGCAGTGTGTCTGGAAAGAGGTGTATACTGAGACAATCCCCGTCCTGACTTTGCTGTCGAAGCATATAGGGAATTAGCAGGGGGTTACATCAGCATTATGGATAGTAGCTTTATATTGTAATGATTCCACTGCAGCTGGTAAATACCACCCCAGTTATAATTGAGCTGTAGGAATTATTCTCATTATGTTTGTGTTTGCCTGTTTATTCCTCTGTGTCAGCAACAGCAGTGGCTGGAAGCTTTATCCTTTCAGACTGTCTGTCTGTCCGTCCTGTTCTCGCTGATGCGAATCACGCGACATCATAACGCATCGAGGGAATTACGTCAAATTTGCCACAAACATTCAATTGGATGCGAGGATGAACCGATTAGAAATTTCTGGGTAAAGGTCAAGGACACTTGGCTATAACTCAAGAATACATGCTCTTGGGATCACTGCAAAAAATATGTCTCTATGTAAACATATAAACATAGTATCCATATTTCCATCAGCTCTAAAAATCCCATATCAGTAGCGCCCTACACTAAATACCTTTCATGCGATTCTATCAAAGTCTCACCCGTGAGTCTGCACAGACATGGATATAAACTTGACTGGTTTGCAGAGGCATCCAACTTTTCCTTTGTATTTCTTTTCTTTTTTGGCTCTTGTCAGTTAATGTCATCATTTATCAAAATGACTAAGATCTTTCTGTGCACTATCTGTTTTAAATAAGTCACACAGAATCCCAGAATAGACACAGCTGCCAACAGAGAGCATGTTAACACAATAGACTCAGCTGCTATGACATATCCCTATACAGTGCAAAGCAAAATACAGCATTCGCACAAGTGACTTATTGTTTTTGCATATTTTGTATTTCTTTCCTCGGGGTACACAATCAAGAGAAAGCAGTGCATATATGTGAAATGCATTTGAAAACGACAGTGAGGCAGATGTGAGTGAGGCACGCTGTCTCCCCCATTGAGATAAATGAGGTGGATTCTTCTTGATGTGAGATGATATCTGCTCCCCACCAGTGGATTTACAGCTGGGACGCTCTCAAAGAGGCAGAGAGATTAGATGGCCCACCAGCAGATAGGAAGCAGTGATAAGGAAAGTAAGGCTCCAGCTCTAACTGCTGCTGTAATTCATTATGAAGGCTTTTGCATGGCTCATGGCTGGATAGAGAATGATAGTAGGCACACTGCATACACAGGAGTGTGCATTACGTTGCAAGAGAAACCTTTGAAATGATGTAATTGTGTTATCGGTGCGGGGAGATTTTTACAGAATTTTACAGATCAGAGCAACAAGGGCACAGTCCCTCACCGGCTACCCACCTGTAAACACTGGCAGTAACGTTCACTGGGGAAACAAACGAGATGCACTTCAGCCAGGGAAATAAACTGGGCAAGCCTTTCTGTGTGCACCACCTGCGTGCACTAGAATTTTCTGCCTCATTGGCCAACCGTGTCTGAGACTTTATATCATAGTATACCCTGTATGTAATACCCTGTTAGCACCACTGGATGCACCGTGCTTAAACTGAGTGTATTACATTATATATAGAGGTGTCTCTGTTATTTAGCCCACCTTTGTTGATATAATTGCAGTGGACATAATTGCAGACACCTATTTATACAACTCAGGGTACTTTAACATTCAACAGCTATGCAAGCTGCAGCCTCCAGAATGACCATCAAGTTGAATCAGATGAACAGTTTCAGTACAAACTGAACATTGTAAGCCTCATGAATATTGGGTTCATTTATATTTTAACAGAAAAGGTTCAGTGACTCCAGACACAATGTGTTTACCTACATTTAACCTAAACCACTACTTTTTGAAAACCTTAACTTGCGTCCTTTGTGTTCTAAACTCTGCTCTGTAAACATGTTCAACATTCATTCTTTCAAAAAAGAAGAAAGAAATTTGTCTCAGAGCATAAGCAGCATATATAGTACCACATGTGTTTGTACTACAATATGAGACAGTGTTGCACTGGGACTCAAGGTTGGTGATGACAGTTAGTTTGCATGAATCAAGATCAATTAGTTAGATTGCCTTGAATTTTGAGCTCAGTCCTCCAGAGGATAATCATTTTTATTCACACTCCATGAGCCTCTTTTGAAAACAAGACTGGCCTTGAAAGTCTTTTCTGGTGAAAGTTCACAGAACTGCCTTTTGCAGTGCTAACTCTTCACCTTGTGCTGCATTATCTGCCTGGACCTTCCATCTTGTTGCACCTCCCCAGCACCCGTGCAACAAGGGGTCTGAATATACCAAAGAGATGGATGGTGTCTTTATCAAGGCTGGGAAGATAACAACATCTACATGCCAAGAAAGATTGGCTTGTGCTAAGTGAAATTCCTTGACTACCGAAAAACTCATTATGTGCATTAAGCATTGATTTGGTTTCACATATACTATCATTTATACTTATTTTGTTTTTTGACTGCCTTTAATTCAATGTCAGTAGAAATAAAAATGTAAAATTTGGTACCCTGCAACAAAGATACCACATTTTGTATTAAGATACCCTTGGGTCTTGTTTAAATTACATCAGTATTAATGGCTTTCAGAAAATAGCTTCAGCAGTAAAAGCTCTACCAAGCACTCCTGGAAGAGTAGAGGTAGGAATATGAAGGCAATAATAAAGAAATCATTAGGGTAAAAAAAAGAAAAGAAAGAAAAAATTAGATGATGAATGAGTAGAAATCATTTTCTGGCAGGTGGTCTGTGCCTCTGTCTCGCTGGTGTTAGTGCAAACCAAACCATCATACTGCATTTGTATCTGGTCAGGTCGGATTTCAGACAAAAGTTGGGGCTACAATTGCTCAAACCCATAATGCCCGTGGAATGTGGTTTCTCTTGGCATTCTGGGTAGGTTTGAGCAATAAATCAGAGTGAAGAGGCCGGTGTGCAAAGGCAACAGGGTTAACTGCTTGACTTGTTACATAAAAGGCAGAGTGTGAAGGCCAGAGCTGCCTGGTGAGGAGACTCATTTGGCATCTATTTATCAGGTATCCACTGAGCAGCTTTTTAGTAATTTGAGTGGGTGCAAAATGGAGCAAAAGGAAAATTCTACCCACCCACTGCTGGATAAGTGTCTGTGGTGTTAAGTGCATTCTAGGAGCCATTTTCTTATGAATAGTTGTGCTGTACTTTCATGTTTTAAGGCATTTCCTCTCATTTACGGTTACTGGTTTCACAGCATGTCTAATGCATGTAGGTGAAGGGAACGGCACAGATATGAAGGGTGATAAAAAAATTAAAGCAACCGTGAGAGTTTTCCACCAGGAATTAGTAAAGCTGGCATGTCTTTGGGACACTCCTTTCTGAAGCCCTGCTGAAAATCTCCTCTGATCTGAATGTGTAAAATCCCTGATCCCTTCATGTTTCCTCAAAACTGTGGGGTACGTAGGTGGTTTTAGCAGCCAAGCTCATACAGAAAGCAGACTCATACCTGAAACCAGTGTTGAGGAAATCATTCATTTCAAATGCCATTGTACTTATTCATCACTCTGCGAAACCCCAGCGTGACCTGTCAGTTGTCTCTTGCTCAGATTTGTCTTACAGCAGTGACTTGTGCGTCGCGAAGTTTCAACCACTGGATACTAAGAGGAAATCTCTATTAGTGTTGCCTCTTATGCAGCACAGCAGGGATATAATTAGAAAATCATGCGGCTAATATAATAGCTCTCCCCACTTTGGACTCTGAGGTTTCTTTTAAAGGTCAGTGTTGTCAAGACTGTTTGTAATTGGTCAAAGGCATGGATTTGTACCAAAGCATTCTCAAATTAAGTCTACAAATCAGCAGCAGCAAATTTACCATGCAATTTACCTTGGTCTCACCCAGAAAGTCTGTGATTGCACTGAAATGAGACCTTTAAAATGTCACTTCTTACAGATGTGACTGGACCCAGAGGCCATCCAACCTGAGTGCCTGAGGGGATGTAGCCCACTAAGCTCTATGGGTAATTGAATTATTTGAAAAGCTTGGGGAAGACCTTTTGGTCAAGAACCCTGAACCTTTTGGATCCATTACAGTATGCATAATGGAGCATATTCTAGTTTGAGATAACAATGGCAGTGTCTCTGAACTCAGAACAGTCAGACGCATGCTCACATGTAAAAATGACCAATGTTGGATTTAAGGTGAGATGGAAGCTATTAAAATACCTCCCAGTCACTGGGATAAACTGACAAATTACAAAAAGACAAATGCATAAATCAAGTGCAAGGCTGTGATTGATGCATCTTTCATCTTCTCCTTCAAGAGCTTGGATTTTTTTTTTTTTTTTTTTTTT
>OMNW01001393.1:5471-20332 GCA_900303245.1 Selene dorsalis | reverse complement strand
GCACAGGCAAAGGAAATCTCCATGTCTTTCCTTTGATATGTATATTTCCAACCACTTTCTAAATCGGATATTTTTCCCCTCCCCTCACCAAATGCCACTCTCTTTTACCCGCTACAGTAGTCCTTTTTGTTGAGGATCAGTTTGTGTTTTCACATCTTCCCTCTACACGAGAGTAGACACATCTAATATAGCTTTGATATGCTTTAGACTGGCATTTTCATCTCTACTTGTGGTTGTGTTAGTCTTTCAAGTCTTTCATATTATAAATATATACAAGGTGATTCATTGCCAGTTTACTTAGAACATGCACCACCGTCTTTTATTCAAGAATGATTGCTGTATCCATGGCTGCATCCATCTGAAAGTGGAGTTTTTCATATTACCTCTTACTGAAGGAAGCGTCTGCGTCTACTGTATCACATCCACAATACAAGTTTAAACCATCTATTTTCATGTCTCACTGTCCAGATGCTAGCGGTGTTAAATGTACCTTCTTTATATGATGGTACTTGCTATAGTGTTCTCAATTACTTGGCATTAATATTTTCATCCCTGCTGAGGTTGATTAACAGTGTTCTCTGCCTGCCATCCATCACTGCCTTCTGGGAAGCCTGGAGTCACTGCAGAGTGATGGGCAAACCTTTTAAAGAACTAGTCGTAAATGTCAACAAAACATCTCCATGGGTGTCCAAGTGTTTTCAGCAGGTTTGTTTTCCTGCTTATGGTCTTTATGGAGAGATTTATCTTTTAACTCTGTACATATAAATAGGTTTACGCGAACCGATGGCTCTATCAGTGTGTGATTCCCGAGCCCTCACACAAAATGTGTTTAGTCTTTTAGTTGTCTCGCATATGTAATTTGATCTGATATATGGTAGATGATGGTAATTATATGGTTTGCTCTGCACCTATTTACAATTTAGAATTACCATGTGACACATCCCTCCATGCTGTGTATACAGTACAATGTGAGCCTTTGCATTATATGAAATATTCAGTCACTCACATATTGAGCAACTAATGCGAGCAACCATACCCATCTATTCAAAGAAATTAATATTCAAAGGTTAAGATATCTCTTCACAAGGTGTAATGAGCACCTCTGCTCGATTGTTACCATAGGTGTTCCAATCCTGGGACTGCATTAGGGACTACACTCGGATAATTTATGATTCCCATAGTCCCCCTCAGTGGGGATTAATTTTGAATTATTTATGCTCTTATACGCACATAGAGCTGAAACATTTTAGTAGGTGTCAGACGCTCGCTCACGGATGAGGCTAATGTGCGGACTAGCAGGGGAACTGATGGCAGTCTCTTGTTATTTAAAGTCTAGCGTTTTATATTCCACTCATTCCCCTAGGGAGTGGAGGGGCAAAAGATGAAAACAATATGTCTCTTTAAATAGAAATATACAATTCAGATGGTGGTCGGGGTGATTCAGAACGCAGCGTTGTAAGAGGAACAGAACAAGAAGAAAGTTTGGAGTTGAAAGAAGCATACTGGCTTTAGGTGGGTTGTTTTGTTGGCCTAAACTTCTGTCTGACTCATTGGAAGTGACTGTTCTATAGGTCGGCTGTGACATATTGCTGACAACACTGGGTGTATGACCCCCCTTTTATTAAGCAAAGAGAGAGTGGAGTGTTTTATTTGTGGTATCCATGTCAGGAGTCAAATCTTTAATCATGTTTTTGTTTTCGCACAAATGAAAATGGATGGACGTTTTGAACCCCTGAAATGAAAGGTGCTTCAGGTTAATAGTAGCTTATATATTTGCACAATTTGTACAGTTAGTCATTTCTAATATCATTAGGGAAATTAGATGTGAGGTGATTTATTTGTTTATTCATTTAATAAATCATTTAAACTCATTCTGAATCTTAAGCGTGCTAGGCAAAAGATGAATAGCCAGCTCACAGTGCCCTTATAAACAGGAAGCCACATAAATCAGGTAATAAACTTACAACATGTTTTGCATAGTGCTAATTACTAGTGTTTTTAATTTGTCCAGTTCAGGCAGGGTTCTGTTGCCTTGTGTCACATCTCATTGCTCTCTGGTGAGTAATGAATGATGTGATTCAGCCTAATTCATGTTATGGATATTCCCCTGCTTTGTTCTCTTCATGTGTACTAATTAAATTTCCTGCACTGGAGTAGGGTTTCTTCAAATATGCAGGAATTTATGTAAATAATTTTTTGTATTAATTTTCAATATGCTTTTTGTAGATCAGGTCAACATAAACAAAGTGTAGTTTTATGTACCACATGCTGGTTGTATTTATTATCATACTGTACTTGCACACAAGAGGACACACACGTACACACCACAGTGTCAGTCCTACAACCCTTATAACTCAAGCCAGGCTCTGTAATTGTGTTGGCAGCAGTATTGTCCTTGCCATAGGATCACTGCTACTATTGTACAGAAAAGGTCCCCTTTCTCGCTGCTCAACAATGTCTAATAAATCCTGGGGTGGGGAACATTGATGCTGGGCACTGACTGTGACACAAAAGAAGGGAATTTGGGAAGAGGCTGCAGAGGATAATGAACAGTATTTTAAGTCGGCAGTTTAACCTCCGAGCCTGTCAGGACTGACCTTTCGCCAACCCCGGCGAGAGTCTGATTTCTCCCATTTCTCTGTTTTTTTTTTTTTTTTCCTCTCCCTCCTCCTTCACTCCCTTCTCACTCTCTCCTCCTGCCCCTTCTCTTGCCTTCCCCTTTCTTTTATTCTTCTGCTGACAGAGAGTATACTGGAGTAAAAGAGATGGAGAGAAAGAGGGAGTGTGTGAGCGAGTGTGTATGTGTGTGCGTGGGGGGGAGAGGGTAGGGGCCGGGATGTGTAAGAAGTGTCAGTCCAAGACATTTACATGAAAAGCAGTTAGTAGTTGAAAGGCGAGCTGTTTCACAATCTGCCTGTACATTTTCTTTTTTCTCACCCCTTTCTCTCTGCCTAAGTCTCTCTCCATCTCTTTTATTGCTATGGTCCATGCCTAGCAAATTGATGTGAAAGCAGGGGCGACCCCCACACGTCTACAGCAGACTGGGAGGTGTTATTGACTCTCACAGAGGCCTACATGACCCTCATCCAGTATGACCTTTATACAACCTTTTGCTTCACCTGAGGTTGACCTTGAAGGAATGTGGCTCTCCACATTTATATGTCTGCTATTATTAGTGCCGTCCAACTCCTGTTTTTCCCCCCCTTCACTTTCCCACTTGTCCTTTTTAGTCGCTTTCCCATGCATCCTCTTTCTCTCTGTGTCTTTTCTCTCTCTCTTTCTGTCTCTCTCATTTACACAGCAGAGGGTAGCAAGTGTAAATCAAGAGGGACCATTTTCTTTAGCAGGGCCCTGATTAGTGCTGATGATATTTCCAAAGAGGTGAAGGGGACAACTCAGAGGCCACCGCAGCTGCTCTCCCCTATTCACCGTGTGCAGATTTATGTCTCCCTCTCTTTTTCCCTCTTTCTCCCCCACTCTCACTCTCTTTCCTACCACATTTTCAACATTATCAATATCGATCGGGCAGTGCACTTAGAACCTCTCTTTAACAATTGGCTCCTGCGGTTGATGTAGGCATTAATGGTGAGTGCTTGCGGATAAAGAGAGAGAAGGAGGGGAGGGCGAGAGTGATTTAAAACAGTTTGAAAGATTTATGTAATTTCACATGAATAACCCACAGATGTCATGTTAGGGGATTCTCTCTCACGCGGACAGCTTTATCAATGTAATAGTTATCTGCATATGTCCGAGTTCACATCATCATATCATCTTATCTTTGGCTAAATGTTTGCTTTGTGCGGATATTTCATGGGGAGCTGAGATGAGGTCATAGTTGCGATGCTCTGGCTTATGCCGCTGGATCTGTCCCGATATCCTGACCCTCCCAGTTTGATTTATGATCATAGGAGTTCGCCAAGGCTTGATGGGCTTCAATCCATTCAGCTCAATCACTTAATGAACTTGACAGTGGAGAGGATACAGCTTTGCCTATAAATATTCAGTAAACTTTATTAATCTTTTTCCTTCTGATTGGAACCATTTACTGCAGCATCTACAGAGCTATTACATAGCTAACAAAATGTAAGAGGGCAATTTCGCATCCAGATGCATATTTCTATAATGATAACTGCAATGAATGCGCGGTTAATCTCATCATTGGCTGATGTTAATCCAGTTTGGAAACAGATTTTTGTCTCAACCTAACAAACAACTCATACAGTAGCTTTTATTTGCCCTAAGAAATCCATAGGGGAACACTTTTGTCTCATAATGATACATTATCCCAAACAAATAAAGCAAGGTGTGAAAACAAGAGCCTGATCTGATTGAAAAATAATAGATTTTAATTTTCGCAGGGAGCAAGTAGAATTAGTTGTTCCACTGCAACTCCCCCCCCCACCTCTGCACAGCATAAATAATTATGCATGGGTGACTAATTTGAAGACACTGCATGCTAAGTATACAAATCCCCCTTTCTTTCCCCTGCTCCAGGGTTCAGGAGGAATAACACATGACCGCGAAACAAAGGCAACATCAAGCTCATAAAATTAACATAGCAAATGACCTGAAGAAGAGTCTCGATAAATATTCTGATCTTATCACCTCTAAGTACTGCAAGACGACTAGAGAGCAGCCAATGAAAACACCCTCGTTAATCTTCCGTACCCTCGGATAAACTTTTTCACAGGAAACCATCTTTCCAGCAACTCTGCAGGGGTCGGGACAAGGGCGCCTCCTCCCTAACTTGATAGATATTTTTTGGGAGATCTCCGACTTTTGTTCAGACAGCTACACACTGACCTTGGGCTCAAACTCAATTTAGCTTTTTCCTTTCTTTTTGTGTTACCTCCCTTTTTGTGATGTAGAAAGTACCGTCTGAGAGACACCATTTTAAAAACCGTCTGCGTTTTGATTCCGTATTCAATCAGATCTACAAAGCGGTGCGTGGGGTTATGGGATTTGTGTTTGTGTGTGTCTGCGTGCGTGTGCACTTGCATACATAGTTTGTGTCACAATCCTAACACCTTTTCTTGTCCCTTCTTTACTCCTAAAGCTGTTTATGCAAGGTAAGGAGACAGAGCTTTGTGCAACTTTGAATGTTGTCTCCTTCGAATGTTGTCAGAGGAAAACAGTCGCTTTAGAGATGAAGAGAGGATCAATCAGCCTTACCCCCCTCACCTGCCATATGTGTCAGGTGTGTTTTGCCCTGTCGTTCTTATGTGCTGCAGGTAGATAAAATGCATAATCCCCCTCATTTGATTCAGGTGCATGTTTTGTCATGCTAGCATGTGGATAAAGTGGTGGTTCTCAGCACTTTCTAAATAAACTCTTGATCTTCTCTGTGCATCAAAACATACACTGTAGGTTAGTCATTGTTTGGATGTATGTATTTGCAGTGTATCTTCAAGAGGATTTTCAGTTGCGCCACTTCATAAATGTAGTCCCTCCTCAAAGAGCGAAGGTAAGAAAAATGTTAAATAGTGTTTATTTAAAAGTACAATCTGTTAGTGAAAAGGAAACAAAAATGACATCCGATGTAATTCAGTGTCTAAGACTGGATGACAGCACAAGTTTACTGGTCATTGGTTTCTCATGTTGTCTTTTGTTTACATCAGAAATCTTTGGACACGCAGCAGAAGTAAAATAAATGCATATTTTCAAACTTTCTAACTATCTTTCAAGCTATCTAAAAAAAGATGCAGCTCAGCATAAGATGGAGAGCAGAATATTTTAGTTTAAATGCATTATATGTCATCCATTTTAACATCACATACTGGGATGTATCAACAGCCACCAACAATGTTAGTCATAGTCATCGGATGTATTCTAATTTAATTTGGCACAGGGCATTTAATTTGTCTTATTTAACCATAGCTGCAATCCCTCAAAAAATCTGAGCATCATATACGAAAGAAAATAAATCACAATGAGTTTTTTTAAAAATCCAAATATAGTCCACTATTTGTCCAGGTCACTTCCCCAATTCCATCCCCCTGGTTATTAGACTCATTGTTCCACCCGAGGCCCATAGGTTTAGACAAGCTAAAATTGTCCTCCTCTGAGAACACAACACTCTTATCCAAGGCATCCTGCAGCAAGGACAAAATCAACACAAGGAAAAAAAAACTTAGTGTAACCACTGCCTGTATCAAAGAACAGGGGCATCTGATGCCCTAGTTTCTCCTTTGTGATGTACTTTTACATTTGAGTTGATATAAGCTTCCATCTCAACCTCCTTGCTCTTCAAGTGATATCTCGCTTTGCCTTAGAGAAATACAGACACACATGCAGTATCTCTGTTTGTTGGGTTAATGTGTGTGTGTGTGTGTGTGTGTCTGAGACAACTGCAGATGAACGTGTTGCAGGCAGGTCAGGTCACTCCGAGCACACAAAATATCACTTGTCACTTGTCGCAAAGACTCGGCTACACACATGCTGCTGAAGACGGGGGCATGAATCACAATTATTGAAGTTCGAGACACTGACTGGCCGCACAGCACAACACAGCACAGCATAGGGAACCTCTCCAAATAAGTCTCTCTCCCCTCTCTATCCTTGCTGAATGACACTCCCAGAATAGAGATTCGTCTGAGTCCCTGGTAGCCAAACGAGACAGGACAGGAACACAAAGTCAGTGTATTTTCAGGGCACAGCCAGGAGCCTCAGTGTCAGCGCAGAGAGCAGAAAAAGGCAGGTTGGTGTGTGTTCTTGCACTGTGACCCGGGTAATTAGGAGAATGTGTGAGTGTTGGGTATATACGTGTTCGTCTATACCAGTCCCAGCCCCCCCGTCTCCACCTCGTCCCCATTAGATGACAGGGACAGGTATTTGTAGTTACTATTAGTGAGCGATTAGACTGCCGTTTCCTTCCCTACTTTTACCACATCATGAGCTGCTGGATTAAAGAATTTACATGTGACTGTCAAGGTGAAGCGACGGACAGGTAGAAGTAAAATATGACAAGCAGAGAGGAGTTGCAGATCATACAGCTGCACCGATAATACATGCTGTACAAACAATTACACACAGCTCTGCGGGCACATGCACATAAACAGTTTCTTTCCTGTCTGTGTCTACAAGATATGATTTTGACTGACGTTGGCTCCAGACTTCCTTACACAACTCTGATGAGTAGGCTGACCTTGTCTCAGTCTGACCCTTGTGACCTCCCGTCCTCCATCACCCCTCAAAGACAAAGCCTCATTAGGAAGGAAAATGGTCTGATACCAGTCACTGTGTCTGCGTGTGTGAACACGCTCATACATGTTTGTGGCTGACTGCTGTAATACTGTTTCTGTCTCAAAACACCCCCAGTGGCTTCAGGAGGATATTATGTTTTATTCAGCCTGTGCCAAACACAATGCTCCAGTGCTGATGAAGGTAGATTGAATATAGCAGGGCTATTCAACTGGCGGCCCATCAGTCAAGTCAGACTGGCCCGCGGCCCATCAACCAATAAACAATGATAATAATAATCATTATCATATAAAAAAATATGAAAAATAAACTGTACATGCCCATTTTACGACCCTCTGGCACTTCACGACACTTACACTTCCCACAGCAGACCAGAGAGAGTCTGGGCTGAAGTGTAAACATGTCGCTTTCAAAGTTCAACCTGCTCCGCCTGATCTCTGCCTGATCTCCATGGTCTGCTCCTCTCACCCACATTACCTGTCCTGCACACCGCCTGACCTCCGCGGTCCTGGTGCACCACAGTCACTTTATGCTCCAGCCCAGTCTCTCTGCTCCTCTCACCCACTCCTCTCACCAAGCACCCGTCCTGGGCTACACAATGTCGGCCCGCTTCACTGTCCTGCTAGAGGTTATTCAGTTTTGTTATCTGTTTTTTTATTTTTATTAATTTATTAATTTTTTAAGGGAATGGAGTAACTAGCACTGTAACTAGTAATCTAACTAATTACTTTTAAAAATAAAGTAATCAGAACAGTAAGGTGATTACTGAGGAGTAATCAGTACCACCAGTAATTTAATTACTTTTCCCCCTCAAAAATATAGTTGAATAGCCCTGGAATGTAGTGTGAATGAACTGAGCTGTATTCAGATGATTGGTTATGTTTACATTATGCACACACGCACATGCACACACACACACAGGTCCCAGCACTTCAATGACACATCTGAATTTTTATCTTTTATGTATTTGTTATACAGTCATGGAAAAAATTATTAGACCACCCTTGTTTCTTCATTTTCTTACTCATTTTAATGCCTGGTACAACTAAAGGTACATTTGTCTGGACAATATAATGACAACAACAAAAATAGATCATAAGAGTTTAATTTAAGAGCCGATATCTTATTCTATTCTATTCTATTCTGTTTTAATTGTCAAATTCAGCTATGGGTCCAATTGTTTGCATGAAAATCTCCAAGAGGAGGATGCCACTCATTAGATTCTTGTTGGTTTCCATGAATGGATAAATGGTAGACTTAAATATTGCAGATAAAAGGGCTTTACTCAGTTCAGTTACAGCAGATACACACCAGCCATTTAAATCAAACTCACCATGACACTTTCCAACGAGTAGGTATGCTATTAATTTTACTACTTTTTAACACTTCCCTTACATTTACTTGCTAAACTTGGCGCTCTCACCAGTGATCAAAGGAAAATATGACTTAAAGAGAATCGAGGTTAATATTATATTTGACTTTATTCTCACATTCCTCTGCCTTTACTTTAGAAAAGCCACAGTAGGTATTGAAAGAACTATGTATGCATTGTAAAATGCAAGGATTGTCGACTGGCGGTATTGTCCCCCAAAGCTTTAGCTAATAGGCTGTAAGATGTTGATTTAAGGACAAGAAGGGAATGTCAGCAGTGTAATAATGGGGGTGCGCCACATGGAATGAGGAATAAAAGAAGACGTGTACCTGGATTTGCATTTCTAATGTTGATAACTTAGCTTAGTAAGCATTGTGGGTGATTTGGGGGGGGTGTCAAGCCTGCAGAACATGCACATACTGCACTCACTAATGTCTGCTGTGAATTATCCTATGGCATATGACTCTCCACTTCATATTGTTACATGTCTACCTTTACTCTTTTAGAGGGCCTCTGCTCTAATCGCTTACATTATAGAAACATAACAGCTACCTTTGATTTTACACTGAGGTATTACAGATCATGTAATAATATTTGAAATGAAATTCACTATACAATAATCAAAAGTCTCTCTGTGCGATTAAAGACACAACTCGATTTTTTTCTGTAGTATCAAATAAACAATGGATTTTCAGTCTGTAACATCAATGTGGTTTGGATAATTTGGTCATTTAGTCCCCTCAACAGGCACACTCTCCCAGGTACTCCATTTATTTTGGTATAATATCCAATTTGTCATAGCAGCTGCTTTAAGAATAATATTGTGCGTTATTCCATTTTTTCTAATTTTAATCACCAACAATGATAATAATTATATTTCACCCCATTTAACCAAAAAGTCATGAAAAGTTTTTAAAATTAAATTCACAACAGATGTCAAATTCGCACTATGCATACATGCTTTGCAACATCAGTTTTATGTTGATAATGATTTCTCGCCTTCTCTTCCTGTATTGACAGCTGCCTTCCAGATCAATGGCAGACAGTCCAACAGGTAGACAGAATGCAGGAAACATTGTGCTGTTAGTTTTCTCGACATAATAAGTTCCCCGGGGTACATCCCAAGACTTTATTACTGCTGCTTCCCTCCCAGTAAGAAACTTTGAGGAGATAAGGAAAGGAAAGAACAGAGGAGAGGAAAAGAGAGGGTGATGAGAGAGGGGGGAAATTGGGACACACTGCATGTCGGTATTAATGAGGAGAATGCAGTGGATGAGGAAATTTTAATAAAAGACATAAAAGCAGCTTTTTATTCAATAAGTTGTCATTAAATTCCAGGTATTTGGCGTATCTATAGGGCAGTCGTTGGAGTCTTACAGAGCACATTCCAAACAATACCATCATTCATTCCTTGTTGAAAACATCTGTTTTATACGGTTTTTGCCATCTTCTCTGCTGTCAGACAATAGAATAAACAGCAACTGAAGCTTAGTTTTCAGGGTCATGAACTGACTGCACGGGGTGTAGAAGAGAACAGATATATTTCTTTACAGAACTGACTGTTGCTTGGGATTCTGAAATGCGGAATACTTTGGAAAAAAAAATGTTTTTGAAATTATGAATAATCATCCCTATGATGTTTCTTCAGTCAGTCAGAAGAACAAATGCTTAATGAAACCTGTAACTGCAGGAAACAGATTGATCTGTTATTGTATATCTCACTATCACAGTTTCTGTATTATACTTTTCAAAGGGGCACATAAATTAAGTAATAAAGTAAATATAAAGTAATTACTAAATATACAGTAATACCACAAGCCCTTTGATTGTGTAATTACTGTATTACAGAATAAATGGATTTCTATCACCTTTTGGAAGTTACATGATTCATCAGATGTTACTGTGCTCGTACAGATTTGAAATATACGTGATACTCCAGTTTTGATCAGTTATGGCAAGATATTTGACCTTTCCTGTGATTATTGCCATAATTCATGAAAGAGAGGAGGATGTACTTGACAAAAGGAGGAGTGATATTTGGAGTAATGGGACACACCGCAGGTGTAGCCTACCTTCTGCTTGTAATAAATGACGTCCGGCCCCTTAAAGACAATTCTATTACCTTCCCAGTCATGTGCAATCAGTCTCTGTCAGGGAAATGGATATGCACACGTGTTACCAAATCGGTAGCCAAGGCCCTATCAATACAGGCTGATCTCAAGATTTATGCCACTGCTTTGGTGGCTGGTGGCTGGTACACATTTCTGACTGAACCGCAGCCAAGTCTTTTCATTCAGGATCTAAGTCCAATCAGCCAAATCTAATAGATATGGATGACTTCCAAGAGAATATAATGTTGTTGTTCATGTTCATTGTAAAGATCCCTTTAACTGTTTGTTTCGTTACTTTTCCAGCCTGTTTTCATCAACAAAAAAACAGGCAAAAAGTTTGCCATGATATTTTTAGCACTGTGGACCTGTGATGGACCACTGGGACTCATTATTTTCTCTTAGAGTCAGCTTAACTTCCCCTAAATGCTCTAGTCTCCAGCTCCTCGCAGAGGTAGCAGCATTTACAGACACACATCACTTTCAGGATTAAAACCCTGGGATGCCTCTTTTTTCCATCCAGGGCCGCTTGTTGTTTACTGGCAAGAGAACCACATGGCTTGAATTTTTCTGTGTTATCCTCTGTTTTATGTTTATTTTCTTTTTCTCTGTTTTTTTCCCTCTCTCTTCTTTTTTCTATTGCCATTTTGCGTTTGCCCTGTGAGCATGAAACCAAAGTCAATGAGAACCAGGGGTGTATGGGTCCCAGCAGGGGTGAGGGGATCAGACCCTCTTTGAGTGTCACATGTGGGGCTAGTTAAACGGGGGGCAGACCTTAACAGTCACACGCACACACATATGAATGCATGCGCGCTCATGTGCTTTCATAGAGGGGGGCCCCTGAAAACTGGTGTCATTTTGTAACCTCATATCAAACATCCAAAACTTCTATTATTAGAGCATGGTGGTGATTATGAGGAATATGCTCTGGAATTACTCAACAATGTACTAATGATGTCATGATGCTATTGGTTTACAGAAGTGATCAGGGAATCAATCACTCCCTGTCTAAATGTAGGAACATATGCACTGTTCCCATCCTACATGATAGTCTCTTTATGTGCACGTGTGCCTTTACACACACACACACGCAGACTGACATATGGGCATGTCCAAAATTTCCTTGAAAATCTGTACGCCCACCTACATCTCGCATCTTTTTTTCCAAAGTTGCACCTGATACATTTCTCTCCTCTTGTGACTGTCCAAATATTTGAGTGGGAGAGACATTTAAGAGAGACCTTGAGAGGAGCACAATAACCCTCCACTTATATCTCTGTCAGAGGGGAAGAAATAAAAGCGAAAAAAAAAAAAAAAAAAGCTTTCTCGGGCGGGGGCCAGAACATCTGGAGCACAGGAAAACACCTAAAGCTACCCTGATTAAAATCACACTTTTCCTCCCGAGCCATGACAAAATGACACTTAAAAACAGCCAGCCTTAGAATAACACACTCGCGTATTATAATAATACAACTTAAGTCTCTCTTTTTATTAGATAAGGGTAAGCACAGATATAACTCAGCTCAGGTTCAGTTGAGGCTGTGATGTCTGTTTAGCCTGCGTGTTACACGCCACCTCAGTAACTAAGCAAGTTTTGTTTTCTTCTCCCTTCTTTAGCTAATTTGTTTGTGGACTTTTTCAATTCTCATAATTTCATCTTAAACTTTCCTCTTAAACCTTGACCTCGTGAGTTATTGTCAAGTCCTGTGGGCTGGGGTGCAGACTGGGTGGCCGGCCAGAGAGGCAGGAAAGAGGCAAGGCTGCACAGACTCTTTGGGAACTATTTACACAAACGGGAAGCTTTTTGGTGGGAGATAAAAGTTAGTAACAGCATTGAAGTGCTTTTCCCATCGTCTCTGGAATCCACCTCACATCAGCCTTTCTCCCGTCACTTTAACAGATGTTTGGTTTAGGAAACTGTAAACGATGTCTGCATTTCAATTTCTGTTATCTTCTTATTACTGTAGCTAACTCTCCAAGCATCATATTAAAGTCTTGGCATGGACTGTGTATCTGCTGACAAGCTAAACACAAAACTTTGTAGCGCGTAGAAGAAGCAACATAGCTCATGCTGTTCTTGGGAAACAGACAGTGATGTAGGATCGGGGCATGTAAAATAAGCTGGGCCTCTACTGCAAATTGGCAGATACAGTGAATAAAAATTATGTGGCTGACTACCTGAGTCCTAAGAGGCATGTAAAAATCAAGCCCTCTATCTGTGACCCACTGTTTGTCCGCGTAAACCTCTACACAGTAATCCCTTTAGTGTTCAATTAATCCACTCACTGCTGTTCCAACTTTGTATTACACACCGATTTGTATAACCCCGCTCACATAAGCTGTCTGTATCTATGTTAGCTCAGCCTTTGGTTTTTGCAGCCTTTACCGTCATCTCCATCACCCAACAGGCAGACAGGCCGAGAGAGAGGGAGAGAGAGAGAGAGAAGCAGGGAGGGAGGGTCAACATCAAATGTGATGAATGCCTTTCTACAGAAAAGCCGCATGGAATGTCCTTGACTTTAATCAAAACTATTTGTTTTTGGGGCGGCTCGTCTGTTGTCTCATGCGCTCATGTCCACTGATAGCCTGACATTAATGACACCATAAATCAGGCCAAGTGATGCTGGGGTTTTTGGTAATGTTTCAGGGCCGCTGCAGAGATGGCGGTCATTGAGGAGGATGAGGAGGAGAGTGAAGAGTCTGTTGGAATGCTACATTATGTGGGGGTTAACTAGCCCCTTGAGAAAAAAAAAAACACAAGCGGTCTGAAGCTGAGCTATGCCAGAGCCACGAGAATCAGAGCTGGACTGTTTTTAATATGCATGTGATAATATGTTCTAGACAAGAACTACAACACCATAGTTTGTCCAGAATGTGTAGAGCATAGTCAACAAGCGGAAAAGAAATAATGGGCAAAAACAAAGTAAAAAAAAAAAAGAAAAAGAAAAATATTTTCCTTTCAAAAATAAAATAGTGGAAATACAGCTGATTTCCAATACGTGATTCTTTTCTTTCTCAATACTCAACAGCCACATGGTAACATTTGTACTTCAGCAGCATCAAAGACTTGGGCCAAACACGACTGATAAGCTGCTCTCTGTGGATATGTGAATGCCATGATTCTGTGCTGCACATCCCTCAACCCTTGCTGTGATAGTCTGCTTACATAAACACACAAGCCCTCTCTGGGCCAGGATCTAAACAAATCTGACATGATTGATTTGACAGAGGCTATGAGATAACTGTTCATCAGCCAATATACTAGGAATAGAAAGGCCCTGAAACCTTCACACAGAAGGGATGGGCCAAAAAAACACTGCTGCCCATTTGTATGTTTGAATAGAGGGGAAAGGGCTGAACAGATGTTTAGTATTTCTAAGGGTCAGTCGGTGTAATTCTGCCTCAATTAGCTTGGATTTCAGGCTTTAAGATGTTCTGTTTTGGGTCAGTGTGAACTTTCAGATGCAGAAATCGTTAAGAAAGGGCACAGCTTTTGAATTGGAGTGGGCTTTGGGAAACTGGAGTACAGCTATTACACTGTGGTCAAGTGCTTATAGTATCTCTTGTGCTCAAATATTCTCTAAACATTATTTACTAATGAGCATGTAGTTGAAAATGGAATTATTGCTCAATGAAAACATGCCACTCTTGTAGAAAAAAAAAACTCCCTCTTATCTTTGTAATTGGAAATAAATTCAGATTTGTAGAGCAGCACAATAAGTGGTGTGTGGCTTTTTACTTGTCACAGTCAATGCAAAACTAAGGAGCAGTACATAGATCACAATCACAAGAGCTGTTTGGTTGAATCTCACATTGGCAAGAGAAAGCTATCTAGACAGTGCCTGCCAAAAGGAGTGTGCATTTCTAATCCCTAGATGGCTCATAGGCGTTACAAATCTTATCTATCTACATGCTGTCAAAAAATGTCACTGCCATTTCAAATAGAGGAGACGATACCTGAAGGAGAGGTGCTGGAGGGAGGAAAAAGGGAGTGGAAATATTCAACAATGTGCATTTTCACCAATCTACACAAACACATGTGCACACATACACCTACACAAATACACCGGAGAGACATGGAGCTGTCGTCAGTTGACAAACAAATGACAGACAAATGACATGTTGGAACACCTCCACCAGACCTGATAGTAATCGCCCTGTGAGATTGTTCCGGGAGGGGG